>APFE031646705.1:0-14408 GCA_000404065.3 Pinus taeda | reverse complement strand
ACTGTAATTTTCTGCACATGGAGTAATAGAAGCAGTGCTATTCTGAAGTTTTCAATACCTTGAGTCTTCTTTGGGTTATATGAATGGAGGGACCCTATTCATGTTAGCCTTGTATAGTATTTTATGTTTAGCATTTCCTTATTTCCATTCAGCATTTCCTTTTCTTGACACATGTACAGCGTAATTTACTTTCATGTTATTTCATTTCCAGCCTTTATTTTAAGCTGATCAGCATTGTTATTTTGCAGGTTTTTAACCCGGGATTGCTTGTGTGTTTATGTATTTGCTTTATATCTAGTGGTAGTTTCAGTTGACAGATTCAAAGTTGCTGCCTTTACTTTATTTTCATAGCTGATTTTTAGTTTTATTTCTCAAATATGTCTGCTAACATATGAATGGTCTCTTTATTATAAATTGTCTATCTTTTAGAGATTAGAATACTAATAACTTGGAGCTGACTTTGGGTACTTTTTAGACTAATATTTAAACTACTTTCTAATCGTGTCTTACACAGTACTATGTGTTAGAGGCAGAGAGTTAGAAAGAGCAAAACATTATAACTAGTCTTTAAAGTAGATTTTTCTCATTTTTATCATTTCTTAGACTTATCTTTAGCTACTTCCTAATCGTGTCTTACACAGTACTATGTGTTAGAGGCAGAGATTTAGGAAGAGATAAACATTATCATTGGTCTTTTAAGTGATTTTCTTACCTTTTATTTGCAGCAGCATGAATGGTGTCTAATGCCATTAGAAAGTGGTTCTTTGCTTTCAGTTCATTTTAATTCATTTATTTCCTTCAAGTTTTCCTTTTCAGCAAGTAGTTAGAAACCACTAATCACACACCTTCACTCATCTAGAATTCACCTTACACACACCATCACTCATCTGTTTATAAATACATCACCCATCTTAGGAAGATAAATTAACCACAAACAACAACCCAAACGACAAAAAGCTTTAAGAGGTTGCTTAAGTACATATAGTACACCTTCACTTCATCAGCTTACGAGCCCTGGCTTGACAATTAATGACATCAATTTAGGAACACTAAATTGACTAAACAAGTGTCATATGTGATTTTAATATAGAGTTGATATGAAATTGTTTAATATAGAGTTGATGTATTGTGTGATATGTGATTCGGTAAGTGCTTAACATGGAGTTGACATGTGTTATTTAAAAAAAAATATTTTTAAAAAATAATGTCAATTATTAAAAAATATAATTGAATATATCTATTTTTTTTTAGTTAGTTAAAATCATTATTACAATTAATAATATATTCTATTTTACTAACTAGATTTAATTATTATATTATACCTAGTAAGAAAGAAGTAGAAAGAGATATAGTAAAAATATTCACTTTCTCTCTAATAATCACAAATAAAATATGTAGTTGTTTATATTTTATATCAACTCTAAGAAAAAGGTAATTATAAATTAAATAAATTAATTTAAAAATAAAAATAAAATTACTTATTATTTTCTTATAAATATTCAAGCTTTTATCAAAATTTTTAAATATTATGTTACTTAACATATTTCAATATTTATTATATAAGAGTAAAATAATTTGTTTCTTTCCTACCCGGAGGAGATGTGTAATCCATTCAATTTTTAATATAAAATTGGTATATAAGATTCAAAAATTATTATGAATAATAAAAATAATTCAAAATAAGTCATAAATAAAATATTTAACTATACAAGGTTAAATAATATTGACATGTATTTGTCATGTCTCTCGAACAAAATCAATTAAGGATGAGCCTCATGGAGGTTGTTGCAATCAACTTAGTGTTGATGTGGCCTAGGGAATATATAATCCCCATATTTAAAAATATATTAATAAAAAATAATATATTAATATAAATAATATAGTTTATAAATATAACATACCCAATCACTCTTTTTTACCTAATAAACATTTACCATTCACAACTATCTCAAGGGAGCATAATCAAACTTTGATATACTATATACTAGCATTTGCACCACATGTTGCAAAGGAAAGGCCGTCAAGCGATGACATAAGAAACATTAGCATAGAAGAAAGAAGTCAAAATTTTATGCAATTTTGTTTCTTTATTGGTGTTTCTTTTTTTATCATGTGTTATGTTTGAGGGAAAATCCAACCACAATATGTTCAAAGTGAAGGATTTATGAAAATTCGCTTCATTAAGATTCTAGAACCTTTATAAGTAAATGATTTAAATCAAACATTTCATAACAAAGTAATCTCATATCATCTTAATTCATAATGCAATGGATAATAGTTTTTGTTCATTAGAAATTGGCCTAAATTTACAAGGAAAACTTAATAGAAAGACTTTAGTAATAAGGGGAACATTAATAAACTCCCTCATCATTTGTTATATGATGTTGAGTTAGATTTTGGTATCTGGATCATTCTCCCTTTTTCCAGTAAGTCATTGGTCCTTGTGAGATATTTGGGCATTGCGATATCTTTGACCAATCAAAGATCAAATTCAGTTAAAAAAATTGAAGGAAATAAATTTTATGATTATGAAAATTTTGGTGTCAAACATAAATTCTGACGCGCTTTTCAATTTATTTTCCATCTATTTAATATATATATATATATATATATATGTGTGTGTGTGTGTGTGTGTGTGTGTTGTTTTTTCAATTTATTCTAATACACCAAGCCATTTTCAATAAGAATAATTCCAATACCCTGCAAAAACTAAAACAATGAACTCAGATTTCTATGTTTCAATGCAATAACATAACAGCTTTTAAACAAAAATGTTATTCAATAATTTATAAAGAAATAAGGTTATGTGTTTGCAACGGATCGTGCTCACCAACATGAGTCCTGCCACATACAGTTCGCAATGGACAACTTCATAATTACATATGTTACAACTTTGAGGTACATCACCTTCAAAAAGATAAGGTGAAGAGGATTTACTCCAGGATAGTGTGTAGAAATAAAAAGCCATATTTGAAAATTTAAGATTTCTATTGAATAGAACTAGTCATTCCCTACTGAGAGGAACCTCGATCCACTTTGATCAAATGTAGTTGGACGAAAGTTGTGTTGATCTACATTTTGTTGTAACTCACACATTCTATAGAAGAGTTTCAACTTGAAGAATTGTTGAGTGCCAAGAAGGCTTTAGAATTCAAATATGCGGAAGTGCCAGAAATCGAAATGTTTGAATCAGCTGACCAAATTTACAACAAGTAAATTGCTTTTTTTTTGTAGTACACATCTAAGCTCACACAATCGAATACAAAATGTGAATGCCCATTCTTCTAGGAAGTATAGTACAAGATTTAAACCTTAATGTTCAGGGTTGAAAAATATTTATTTGTTTGCAGTAATTGTGTCTACCCAGTCAATGACAATGTTCAATGAACAACTTATCTTTAATGTGCAATATAAATGAATTTCATTTTACCCATTAGTTTAATTTTCTAACCCCAAAATCCTACGTCGGACGCTCTGGTTCTAACTTTAATGGTAGATATTAACTAAAGTAATTCTTGATTCTTTGTTGTAGTTATTGAAGAAAGTAAATTTTTTTTTCTCATTACAGCTTGTTACAGTGCTTCCCAAAAGTATAGTAAATCCCCATTTCAAATAATCTCCACTCTGAGTTCCCGCATAACATCATCATCATGTTTATAGTCTTTTTTTATTTTAACCAACCCATCCATCAATCCAATCTTATATCAAAGTATTTAGTTAGATATAATAGAAATTTAAGAAATTAGCTTTCCTGTGATAAATCAACCAAAAATAGGCAAATTCCCTATAAATTATACAGAAATATTAAACATCTTACTCACCTACAAAATTCCCATTCAAAAACACATGAAGTGTATGTCCTTGACTATCCAGATGCAAGATTGGTTGGCTTCCACTCTTAAAAAAGGGTTCATCTTCAGGGATATTGACACTATATTGATAAAATATGGAATCAAAATCCTAACAAATTTGAGAATTAGTATTCTAATCGTCTCAATTATAGATTATCACAAGTTCTCAATACGTGATTGTAGCACAGATAATCCCTTTTCTCTAAAACTATGCTTAGCTATTCTAACAAGCCCCGGGCAAAGAATTTATCTTGTCCCCATATTCCAACATCTTCTTTGTGCCATGACAAGTATACAGATAATTATCCTATATATCCACTTGATGTTGCAACAAGATGAAGGAACTCCATGCTGACCTGCTCCATTCCCAATAGGGAAGTCTGTATACTAACCTGTAACATTATATACACATCTGATTAGAGCTCCTCCTATATAACCCTACAACTTTTATTATCACCTCAGCTATTCTGATGACAATCAATATACAATATTGCTAAAATTTGCAGTGTTATAGATCACATTTTTGTAATCTGGCAAGACACTGACAGACCAAGCAGGTAGATTATAAGATGCTCCATTGAATTGCACAATCACATCCTACTTCTTGTGGACGTTGCTGAGAAAGGAAATACATACACCAAAATTATTTGTAGAATATATTGTTTTGATTGAAAATTTTAAAGTTTCTGAAATAGAAATGGATTATGATTCTACAGGTTATTAGAAAATTTAATATAATCTTTCTATTTACCTATTTGAATACCACATTTACTAGTGAACAGTTTCAAATTCTACCAATACCTTAACATGAAATTTTCCTCCAAGAGCATAAAAAAGATTGTATCATAATTGAACCTTTCTAATCCTGAAAATGCCTCCAAGAACAGTAAAAATATTGTACCAGAATTGAGCCGTGCTCATCTTGAAAAACCTCAAGGGAATTGAACCTTGCAAACCTTGAAAAACTCAGGTCAAGAAGAAAATTCACAAACCCTATTATTTTCCAAAAATTATTATGGCATCTATGAGGTTGATTGTTGTTTTCTCTTTAATGATTTATCTCATGGCAATTGTTGAGCCTTCATGACACATGGGAAGCATACCGAGGTGAGGGAACTAGGTCATAAAATCTGATTTTCAATGCACAGAGGTCCACACTATTTCAGTTGTGGACTTTTCTGAAGGCATATTTGGGAAATAATTCTCACACTGATTTTAACGTCAAGGGAATCTTCTTTGAATGGTCTTGTACAATTTATCGAGGAACCATCGTCGTTGCCGAGGTATGATACTTTGTTTTGTCTAGTTCACATATATATGAAAACACAAACATAAAAAATAATTCTCATGAATAAATTGTGTTTAGATGAGGCGTAAATACATGGTACACTAGAATTCTTTGTAGAATATATTGTTGCTTAGATATTCAGCATAAGTTTGATGCCTACCATATGACTGATTATTTTCCATCTCAACGGCTTTTAAAATGACACTCCCTTGCAAGAAATAAACATTCTTTTGCAATTTAATAATGTATTAATGTTGTTACAGAAAAATATTCAATTGAATGACTAACCTCAAGGCCTTGGCCTAGTGAAATGGTATTCGTGTCTCCATAGAGTAGAGTAGCTTCACATAGCTTTATCGCTTTGTGCAACTCTTTCAAATGCCCCCACTTCGGTTGCCTAATATTTCTTGTAGGGATTACAAAGTATCACAATTATACAGAGGTATATGTTTTATTTGTTTTTAGTTTCGAGAATGGTATCTATAGATTACTTTTAGCTAAGTTGTAAGGCTATGATGGGCACATCTACAGTAAAGTCACTCAACATTTACACTCAGCATCATCTAACTTAATAGAAGACCAATCACTTTACTACTTGGGATAGACCAAAATCCAATTGGGACAAAGTACAAAAAATTAAGCAAATATGGAACACAGTACCAAAATTTCCAAATATGGACTTATAATGGTTCCTAGCTTTTCTTATTGTGAAAGGATAATTGAATCAGACTAAGTTTTCAGTGCTATACAATCATGTTGCATATAGTCCTCCTCCTTCCCCCTGCCCCAAAAAAAATAGCACCCACACAGTTGCAGATATCCAAGCCTTTTTAAGTCAAAGCTTATGCAAAAATCTCTCATCAAATTTACAATACTTTGGATGACTATTTGAATTTTAAATCTGCTATACTTCAGATTGTAGCAAAGACTTCTCATATCAAACTATATCGTCCACACCCAATTGGATGCATCAATGAAAACCACATTCACTAATGTCCTCATAGATGACATCACACATTCCTATGGATGTTGATGCAGCACATACACCAGAATTCTTTGTAGAATATATTGTTGCTTACATATTCAACATAAGTTTGATGCCTACCAGTTAGTGATTAGTTTCCATCTCAACAACTTTTAAAATGAAACTACCTTGCAAGAAATAAATGTTTATTTGCAATGTAATAATATAATAAATATTTAGGTTTCAGTCACTTTCTTGAATATAATTGACTGGAAACACTCCTCGTGATCCTTAACTTCAATCCAACTACATGTGGGTTCCTTCCTCAGGGACGTGTTTTTCATTGTTCTCCTTGTTGTTGTTGCATCATTCCATTTTCCATCCACAACATAAGCATTTTAAAGCAGAAAATATGTTGGTCCATCTTGTGGCACCAAATCAAGAATGGATTTTGTATATGCTTTCCATGTTTTACATCACCTTGGACTCTACAAGTAGGAAGCAGGATTCATCCCCAAAGTACAATACTGAAATGATATTTTATTGATAAGATCCATTGCCTCTTCCAACTATCTAGCATGACCAAGGATATTCACCATATAGACATAGTGGTGTGATACTATAATATCTACTTGTAAAATTGAAGTAATGACAACCTTCATCAACTAGCCATACATGAATTTGTTTGCTTAATCTTGCAATTAGTTGCTTCATAGATTCCAAGTGCAGATTTAAATTCTTCAACATCTTTCACTCTAGAATATGGAACTTCCTTCTATGAAAAGGAACCATAACCTACCCACAGTTGCATGAGTATCCAAGCTACTCCTCTATGAGCTAATGGTCTAGTAAACATGTCTATCAAGCATTCACCCTTTACCAACCCTAACATTTAATTAGCATTTTCACTGTCAAAAATGTTTTCTTTATCACCAATTTTTTTTCCCCTTCCTTCTTTCTAACGGCCATGGCTATGAAAAAGGATTAAAAATAGTAGAGAAAAAGAGTGAAACTAGGGGAAGAGAAAAAAACAAAGGGGTCCATCTCAACATCTTTTAAAATGACACTCCCTTGCAAGAAATAAATGTTTATTTGCAATGTAATAATGTATTAATATTGTTACAGAAAAAATATTCAATTGAATGTCCAACCTCAAGGCCTTGACCTAGTGAAATGGTATTCACATCTCCACAAAGTAGAGCAGCTTCACATGGTTTTATCACTTTGTGCAAATCTTTCAGATACCCCCACCTCAGTTGCCTTATATTGCCTGTAAGGATTACATAGTACCACAATTATACAAAGGTATATATTTTATTTGTTTTTAGTTTGGAGAATTATTTTTATAGATTATTTTTAGCTAAGCTACAAGGCTGTGAGGGGCACATCTATAGTCAATGTCACTCAGAATCTACACTCAACATCATCTAAGTTAATAGAAGACCAATCACTTTACTACTTGGGCTAAATTTTCTCATTGTGAAAGGATAACTGAACCAGACTAATTTTTTAGTGATATACAATCATGGTGCATATAATCCCCCTCCTTCCCCCTGCCCAAACAATTAGCATCCACATAGTTTCAGTGCAAACATCCAAGCCTTTTTCAGTCAAAACTTATGCAAGAATCTCTGATCAAATTTAGAATACTTTGGATGGCTATTTGAATTCTAAATATGCTATACTTTAGATTGTATCAGAGGATTCTCATAGCAAACTATATCATCCATGCCCAATTGGATGCATCAACGAAAACCAAATTCACTAAAGTCCTCATAGATGAAATCACACATTCCTGTGGATGTTACTGAGAAAGGCAACACATACACCAGAATTCTTTGTAGAATATATTGTTGCCTACATATTCAGCATAAGTTTGATGCCTACCGATTAGTAATTAGTTTCCATCTCAACAAATTTTAAAATGACACTCCCTTACAAGAAATAAATGTTTATTTGGAATGTAATAATATAATAAATATTTAGAATTCAATTACTTTCCTGAATATAATTGATTGGTAGCACTCCTTGTGATCCTTAACTTCAATCCAACTGCATGTGAGTTCCTTCTTCAGGTACGTGTTTTTCATTGTTCTCCTTAATTTTGCTACATCATTCCATTTTCCAACCACAGCATAGGCATTTTAAAGGAAAAAATATGTTGGTCCATCATGTGGCACCAAAGCAAGAATGATTTTTTTTATATGCTTTCCATGTTTTACATCACCTTGGACTCTACAAGTAGGAAGCATGATTCATCTCCAAAGCACAATACTAAAATTATATTTTATTGATAAGAGCCATTGCATCTTCCAACTATCTACCATGACCAAGAATATTCACCATATAGACATAGCGGTGTGATACTATAATATCTACTTGTAAAATTGAAGTAATGACAACCTTCATCAACTAGCCATACATGACTTTGTTTGCTTAAGCTTGCATTCAATTGCTTCATAGATTCCAAGTGCAGATTTAAATTCTTCAGCACCCTTCACTATAGAATATGGAACTTCCTTCTATGAAAAAGAATTGTAACCTACCCATAGCAGCATGAGTAGCCAATCTACTCCTCTATAAGCAAATGGTCTAGTGAACATGTCTATAAAGAATTCACCCTTTACCAACTCTAACATTTTATTGGCATTTTTGCTATCAAAAATGTTATCTTTATCACCAAATTTGGTTTCCCCTTCCTTCTTTTCAATGGCCATGGCTATGAAAAAGGATAAGAAATAGCATAGAAAAAGACTGAATCTAGGGAAAAAGAAAAAAACAAAGGGGTCCATCTCAACAGCTTTTAAAACAACACTCCCTTGCAAGAAATAAATGTTAAGTAGGAAGTGGGATTCATCCCCAAAGCACAGTACTAAAATTATACTTTATTGATAAGATCCATTACCTCTTCCAACTATCTAGCATGACCAATAATATTCATCGTACAGACATAGCAGTGTGATACTATAATATCTACTTGTAAAATTGAAGTAATGAAAACCTTCATCAACTAGACATACATGAATTTGTTTGCTTAAGATTGAAATTAGTTGCTTCACAGATTCCAAGTGCAAATTTAAATTATTTAGCACCCTTCACTATAGAATATGGAACTTCCTTCTATGAAAAAGAATTGTAACCTACCCACAACTACATGAGTAGCCAAGCTACTCCTCTTTGCCTCTTCCAACTATCTAGCATGACCAAGAATATTCACCATACAAACATAACAGTGTGATACTATAATATCTACTTGTAAAATTGAAGTAATGACAACCTTCATCAACTAGCCATACATGAAATTGTTTGCTTAAGCCTGCGATTAGTTGCTTCATAGATTCCAAGTGCATATTTAAATTCTTCAGCACCCTTCACTATAGAATATGGAACTTCCTTCTATGAAAAAGAACCGTAACCTACCCACAACTACATGAGTAGCCAAGCTACTCCTCTACGAGCTATTGGTCTAGTGAACATGTCTATAAAGCATTCACCCTTTACCAACTCTAACATTTTATTGGCATTTTCACTATCAAAAATGTTTTCTTTATCACCAAATTTGGTTTCCCCTTTTTTCTTTCCAATGGCCATGGCTATGAAAAAGGATGAGAAATAGCAGAGAAAAAGAGTGAATCTAGGGAAAAAGAAAAAAACAAAGGGGTCCAACTCAATAACTTTTAAAATGATACTCCCTTGCAAGAAATAAATGTTTATTTGCAATGTAATAATGTATTAATATTTTTACAAAAAAAATATTGAATTGAATGACCAAATTCAAGGCCTTGGCCGAGTGAAATGGTATTCATGTCTCCATAGAGTAGAGTAGATTCACGTAGTTTTATCACCAATGTGTAGTATGGCAAAGTAATGCATCATTTTGAAGGAAACATCAAATAAATCTCTGAAACTCTTGTGATGCATCAGGTGGCGGTGATGATGGCCACCATTAAAGTAAAGTAGGCCAAATCATACATTTTCCCCTCCCCTTTCGAATAGAAACTTTACTAAAAGGAAAATCTCACTATCTCACTTTACACCCTGAGTCAGGATTAGGCCTTTGTATGCCAACTTTTATGAAATCTTGAGAAGCATTATGAAAGTACCTTACCCTGTTTGACGTGAAATTTTCTTGAGAGTTAGATTTTCATATCTAGATCATTCTCCCTTTTTCCAGTAAGTCATTCATCCACATCATCCTTGAATAGGCCCGAGAGAGATTGAACCCCAACGAGAGGCAAATTATGTCAAAGGTGTTTAGGCAAGTCAACGTCCCAGTAGGTTGGCTTGGGGGAGGGGAAGGTCGAGCCAACATCTTCAAGTTGTCTGACGCCAACATCGTTGTTGGCCTATAGGAACTTGAAGCCCTATAAGAACTAAGAAACCTCCATGACCTGTAGAACAGTGATCCTCGTCAGAGGGTTAGGGTCTAGCAGCCAGACAATGAGATGCTAGACTTGGAAAACTAGAGGAAAACTAGGGCGGGCATTTGAAATCCCCTTTAGATCTTCTTATACATCACTATCAGATTCGCATCGTGGAAAGGTAAGTAGCCCGCCAACGAACAATATGACTCCGCAGGACCAGATGTCAGCCTTGGCTCCATCATATCCCTTCTTGGTAATCACCTCTCATGAAACGTATGTTTCCTTTAGTTTCCCCTTTTTGAAAACTGCACTAAAGAGCTACCTACAACAAATTCGTAACTATTTTTTGTGATCGAATAGTTTAGCCTTTCTCAATCATTTAACATATAATCTGACGGTGCATAAGAATGATAGGTGGCAAGTAGGGGAGTTTATTTCAAAGGGGGACACCTTACATCGTAATTAGCCATAATTTTTGTCAAGGTTATAACCACATGTTATATAAGTAGGTTTTAACCCCGAACAGAAATTACCTGCATACGAATTCTAAATCACAAGAAAAATAAAATGCGAGAGCATAACACATAAAACACATATACACAGAGATTCCCCACTGGATCTCAAAACCGAGACTACCAGCTTGATTTTTCATTATATTCCTTTCAATGTTACAATACATATTTATACATGCCGAAGCATCCAATACCATGGACCGAAAACCATCGCGTCCAAAAACCATGGACCGAAAACCATAGGTAGGTTCGCCCAACCTAATTTAGGGTTCTAAAAAAAATTTCTTTGGGCTGCTAACCTAGAACCCCGTAGAGGGGGACTACCGCCCCACTCATAACCCGCTGGAGTAGGGGGCTGCCGCCCCCCCTTGTGACCCCCCGTGTGCGCAATCGGCGTAACGAAGGGGGTGCTTTGCCCCCCCAGTTCACTACGTAATTTAGTTGTGGAAAGAATATAACACAACCCAACAATCTCCCACTTGTTGTTTTCTTTCCATAGGGGGCAACAGGAGAGCTTAGTCATTTTTTCCAACCCTAAAATGCCCATTGTTTCTCTACACCAAGAGAACTTCTCAGAGCTCATTGATTTTTTCAATGCATCTGCAGTATTCTTCAAAGTGTCCACCTTTACCAGCAACACCTTTTTGTCTTCTATCATATCCCTCACAAAGTGATACTAAACATCAATGTGCTTTGTCTTTGAATGATAAGCAGGGTTCTTTGCCAAGAAACTTGCACTTTGGCTGTCACAGTCTATCCTTATAGCTCCCTGTACTAACCCCATACTTGAACATAATCTCTGCAACCAAACTGCTTCCTTGCTTGCATGAGTGGCTACTATGTATTCTGCCTCTGTAGTTGATAGTGCCACTACAGATTGTTTCTTACTCATCCAACTGACTGCACCTCCAAATAGGTTAAACACATACCCACTTGTAGATCTTCTCTGATCCAGATCTCCAGCCCAGTCTGCATTAACAAAGCCACGGATATCCAACACTCTGTCCAATCCTGGTCTTCCTTGGTAGCACAAACCATAATCACTAGTGCCACGCAAATACCTGAAAACCCGCTCCACTGCTGTCCAGTGCTCCTTCCCTGGTTTTGACATGAACCTGCTCAATACTCCCACTGCATGTGCAATGTCTGGTCTAGTACAGACCATGGCATACATCAAGCTACCGACTGCACTTGCATATGGAACACGGGACATGTCCTCTTCCTCTTCTTGTGTCTTGGGACACTATTTAGCAGATAACCTCACACCTACAGGAATAGGAACCTTCACCGGTTTACTATCCTGCATATTAAACCTCTGCAATATTGTCTCGACATACTTCCTCTGGTTTAACCAGAGCTTCCTCTTTGCCAAATCTCTTTTAATTTCCATGCCCAAAATATAGTTTGCAGTACCGAGATCTTTCATGTCGAATTTGGAGGACAATTGGGTCTTCAAATCCTGGATAATTTCTTTGTCATTTCCAACTAGCAACATATCATCCACATAGAAGACCAGATAAATAACACAGTCACCAATTAATTTAAAATACAGACAGTGATCTGCTTTGCTTTTGGTGAAGCCAAGTCCCTGTATAAATGTATCAAATTTCTGATACCACATCCTTGGTGACTATTTTAACCCATACGAAGACTTCTTTAACTTGCATACCAATTCTTTCTTACCCTTCACTGCAAAGCCTTCAGGTTGCTTCACGTAGATTCCATCTTCCAAATCCCCGTGACGAAATGTTGTCTTCACATCCATTTGTTCTACATCAAAATCAAAAGCAGCAACAACAGATAAAAGTAATCTAATAGAAGTTACCTTGGCAACAGGAGACAAAATATCACCAAAATCAATTCCTGAACCTGGGAATAACCTTTTGCTACCAACCGAGCTTTGTATTTCTCCACCTTTCCTTCTGCATTTGTCTTATTCTTGAACACCCATTTGCTGCCAATGGGTTTCCTTCTAGCCGAAAACTCCACTAGATCCCAAGCCTCATTTTTGTGCAAAGATGCCATTTCATCAACCATGGCCTCTTTCCAGAGTTTTCCATCCTCTGAATCTACTACTTCCTTCACATTTCTGGGATCATCATCAATAATAGATAAAGAAAAATTTGAATAGAAAATAGATGGACTATACCTTTCTGGCTGCCTTCTTTCTCAAACTGATCTTATCACACCTGGAGTTTGTGGCTCTTCATCTTCTGATTCTTCCTCTGCTATAGAGTATGATTCTTCCTCTTTTAGATCAAACTCTATCTTCTCAGGTTCCTTTGGTTGGACTTCATGTTTAGTAACATCTTTCACTTCTCTGAACACCACATCTCAGCTGTACACAACCTTCCTTGTTAATGGGTTCCAAAGCTTATAACCCTTTAAACCATCATTTTACTCAATAAAGATGTACTTTTCAGATTTACTATCCAGCTTGGTTCATTTCTCCTTTGGAACATGTACATATGCATCACATCCAACTACCCTCATAGGTGAAAGAGAGGTTTTCTTACGATTCCATACATCTTGTGGAGTCTTACCCTCCAACGCTGATGAAGCTGATCTATTGAGCAGGTAACATGTTGTCTCCACTGCCTATGCGTAGAATTCCTGTCCTAACCTGACACCACTGAGCATGCATCTTTCCCTTTCCATCAATGTCTTGTTCATTCTTTCTGCAACTCCATTTTGTTGAGGTGTATATGGAGTAGTATTATGTCATGCTATACCACACTTATTACAGAATTCTTCAAATTACTTACTGCAAAACTCTCCACCGTTATCTGTCCTCAACACCTTTATCTTCTTCTCTGTCTGGTTTTCCACTAAAGCCTTAAATTCTTTAAACTTGTCAAAGACTTCAAATTTCTTCTTAAGGAAATATATCCATGTATTCCTTGAGAAGTCATCTATAAATGATACATAGTAAACATACTTACCCAGTGATGGAACCTTCACACGTCCAAACACATCGCTATGCACAAGCTCTAATATATGTTTTGCCCTCTTACCACCGAAGGGGAAACTCACCCAATTCTGCTTCCCATATACACATTTTTCATAGAAATCAAAATCCATAGAACTATTACTCATACCTTCTACCATACCTTTACCATGAAGTATTCAAAGGCCCTTCTCTCCAATATGTCCAAGCCTTTGATGCCACATCATGGTCTTCTCTCCATAGACCACTAGATTGTCTGCTCCACTTTCAAGAACCACAGAACTGTTGCACCCATCAACAACATTGCTACCTTGCAGCTTGTACAAAGTTCCAATTCGAACTCCCCGCATCAATACCAGTGCCCCTCGAACCATCTTGCATATATCCTTCCCAAACACTATTTTTACACCTACATCATCCAACTTGCTTACAAAAATTAGATTTCTGGCTAATGCAGGAATATGCAGAACACCCGGAAGTGT
>APFE031646704.1:56451-72766 GCA_000404065.3 Pinus taeda | reverse complement strand
AGTGATAATGGCAAGAGCGATTAAATAACAATTCATATAACAGGAATGAGTACAGACACAGATAATAGTACCATGTGAGTTGCTAATCAATCCCAGATATCAATCGATTTTAACAATTCTTCCTTCAACACAGAAATGCTTTTAAACAAAGACAGTAGTGCACATTTGCATAAAAAACTTCCTCATTAAACTCAGAATAATTGGTCCAGTTTCATAAAAGAATATCCCTGAAGTACAATAGTGCAACTTCAGGGTTTAAGTCATATACAAAACTTTACGACCCTTTCTAAATGCATGAAAGGGTCTATAAATACTACTGAGCTAAAAAAATCTATGAAACAAAATCCTACTAAATTGGCATCAGTAAATGAAATCTATCTCCTTGGGGCGATCTGGCAGTCGACGATGTGAGTCATTACTCAGGCTGCTTGCCTTTAAACCTGAGCTGGCTTATCGCAAGCATCGGCTCCACTTCTGGCAGTCTGTTAAGGCACAAGCTGAGTTGGGCGGCAAAGGTGGCATCCTAAATGTCGGGTATGATATACCCGATAGCATCTGTGAGGCATTTTAAGGCGGCTATTTGGCTGTATGGCTTCACTAAGAAGAACCAGTAGGCATCCCATGTTAAACTATTGATCCCCGCGATTAATCTTCCATTTTTCTCCAGCTCTGGGTAGCATGAATGCTCCAACATCTTTGTTGCTGTTCATTGGCCTGGAGTACATTGGGAAATCATGTTAGACAAATAAAGTATATTATTTACTAATTCAACTAAATTACCAGTGGTTGCTTTGCATCTAAAAATCGCTCTTTCTGCCTTCATTGACTGTGATTGCCATTCTGTGAATAGTATTTCTTTGTGCGATTCCAGAATTCTTGGTAGATTAGTCACCTGGCCCTGATCGGAATCTTGCCATTCCAGAAAACTTGTCAGTGTCTCTTCGGCCTGATCCAAATCTGTCCTTGCCTTTTCTACCTTTTCACTTATGGATGATACCAACTCGCACAATGGCTCTGCCTGGGTAATTTGCTAACATAGGAGCTTAACCTGATTTATTAATTCCTTATTTAATTGAAGTGCCTCTACTTTAAATTCATCTACCTGAGGGAGCCTTTTCATTTGCTCAATTTGAGTTGATAATTGAGCGATTTTCTCATCTTTAGCTTTTATCGTTCGCTCAGTCGATATCTTTAATTGCGCCAATGCTGCCGATAGCTCCTTTTTCCTTTGGATTGCACTCTCGTCAATCCTCTGTTTCTCCTCTTGTAATTGCTTAGTCAGCTGATAATTGTTTTGCTGCTGTACTAGCAATTCCTGCTCCGCCTGCTTTGCTTTCTGTTGTGCTTCCGATAATTGAACTTGTAGCGAAAAGATGTCTTGATCTTTCGCTTTTAATAAACTGCTCACCTCCGATGCTTTATCAATGGTCGCCACCGAATATGCTCCAGCGTATTGCGATAGGTTGGTTAAGTCATCGGAGGGATCAAATTCCTCTTTCCACACAACATTGCCCATTACTGTTAATTCAGGGAATAGAGAAGGTTGATCAGCCCTTCTCCTTTTCCTCTATTGCTTTACAACAACTTTATGCTCAGGGCTGTAAAATACATCCAAGGGGGGAATCTCTTCTATTTGCAAAATGATTTTGTCCAATGGATCCTTAGGAATTATTTCTGTTTCTTTTGATTTGGGTGGGTCGTTGGTTTCGCCCGAAACCTGTTTTGATGTCGCTTCCTGTGTGTCGCCCTCTTTAGAAACCTCCTCCTCTTTTGAGCACTCTAGGTTTCCGATGATTGAGTTGAATTGCTGCCATTGCTGAAGCAAATTCGGATCAATTTGTGTATCATCATTAACTTTCGAGCTGCTCTCTTCTTCAGTTTTCGCCTGGGTTTCATCCTGCCGCTGCACATTTTCCTGGGTTTCTTCCTGCCTCTGATTATGCACTTCCTCCTGCTACTTTGATGTAGTAGGAGGTTGCGTATTGCTTTGTTGTTCAGGCTCGCTTGATTTTGTTGTCGTTGGAGTAGTCGCTAACAGGTCTAGAGGCAGAGTTTGCAACCTCTGTTCTCTAATTATGTTAAATTCGGCTAGCCCCTCATCGTTGTATTCATTTCTGGCAAGCGATTTAACTTGATACAGCGATTCGGCTGATGCAAATAAATCCTCGAGTCTGTCTTCTTTGTGCTCGACCTTGGCCAATTTGGCCTGGTCGAGCACATTGTAAGCGATTTTCCTTGGATTATACTACCTGCTTGGTAGAGTAGCTAGATTCAGCAAATTTATCTTCCCAGCTTCCTTCTCTGCACGTTTGATATCATGCAGGGTGTAAATTCCAATTCATAGGGGAAAGGAGGGCTAGATATGCTTTTTTTCATTTTTCAGGGTCTGAGTAACCCCATCGGCATTAATCTGATAAGCTACTTCCCTGGCAAGTAACTTATCAGGGATGTATAGTGGAAGCACATGGGGCCTGGCCTGACTCTCAAAAAATCTAATGTAGGTGAATTTCTCCTCTCCAAAGCAACTTGCTACTGCGGTTAGATCTACCCCTGCTTGTTAAGAAATCTTCGAGGCAGGCTTATCAAAAATGGAGTAATAAATTGGCAACTTAAAACCGTTGCAGATTTGATATAGGTGGTGCCTGTAGTTGGTCTTCCACAACTTTTGATGATATATGTGGATAGGTGTGGGGTCTTGCGACGTCCACCTCCATCCCAGCACAGGAAACTCATAATTAAAACATAAGACATCCAACACATAGGCACTGTAATAGAATGGCGGAATGAACCTCTCTGTGACGCGGGAGTTAAATATGAAATTAAGAATGGCCTTGGCTAACTTATCGGATAATATATCCGCCCAATCCATAATCTCGCCACTACATGCCGCCTCCATTAAGGGGACCATTTCTATGGTAAAATTGGTGGAGTCGTGTAATCCCCATAGTCTACACATCATAATTCCAGCATAGCAATAAGGAGAACATAGAGAGTCGACTGAGTACTTACCTGAGGATTCATGCTTGTGTTTTTTTGGATTTTGTCTCCAGCCTCGAATTGGTTCAGACTCGGTCTCGTTTTCTGCTCGGAACTTCTCCAGAAATGTCGTGTTATACTTTTTCTCTTCTGCCGGCAAATGATACATTTTCCTTAGATCTGCGGCTCGAAAAGAACCGAAAATCCTCCCATTTGCAGTGCTGAACATTCTGTCGGTAATTGGGATGTCTTGGATTGCCCAACTTACCACATCCGTATATGGGAGAATTTGCTCCTGGGTCGCTATTCTGTGCAGAAAGGAATTGGCCAAGTCTTTTAAATTGGCCTTAGATTTGCTAGTACTATCACAGGAGACTTGTATCCCGGTCACCTTCAGCTCTTCGACTTCAATCAAATTATATGTTCCATGCCAAGTGGCTCTGGTAAGTCCCAGGCACGTAGTATATGATATAAGCCCTTTCTTTTTACTGCCTGAATCAACAACATATTGCCCTGCGGCTGGCGAAGCGGTAGGCATTGTAGTCTTTTTGGACTTCTTTCCCATTCCACTCAAATCTGTCTCTGCGGAAGAATCCACAGGTTTGGAGCTATGGCACAGGTGTTGTCCTTGATGGCAACCCTCTCTGGTAACAGATCTCAGATCAGGCACTCAGAAAGTAGAAAAAGACATATACGCAGGTTTATCTAGACAAAGGCGCGTAAACACGCGGGTTATACATTACAAAAGCGCGTATATGTTGGTGATCACTCTTTTGGTCCATGGCAGTTAGATCTTGGAACTTGAACCTATGTTTTGGACCATGGCGTCTCGTCAATTGTGCCGATCCACAGTTTTGGTTCATGGATTGAAAGTTAGGTTTTGGACCATGGTATTTTGGGGAAGGCCAGGACTAAAAAGAGGAAGGAGATCTTGTGGCAAATCACCATCTGAAATATAATTGAAGATCTAAGAAAGTGCTAGAGCTGGTATATTGGATGGTCATGCAGATCTGGATCTGAAGGAAGGAGGGACTTTAGCACAAAGGAAGGACAAGGTCTATTGATGGGTCATAATCTTTAAGCTTAATGATAGTATCTCTGTTTGATTTTGATATGCTTGATGTGGTGCTCGTCTGATCTATAAGTCTGATGATCTGGGTTATTTAGTGATTGAATATCTGGAAGAGTGTATTGTCTTTTATAGATCTGTACGCAGGTTCAGTGAAGCGAAGGTGCGTATACACGCTGTTTAGGTGAAGTTAATCCGAGTATACGCAGGTTGTTCCATACGCAGAGGCGTATGCACGCAAGTTGCAGACTGTTAAAATTGCGTATATGCTTTAAGTTGTGATCTGGCTGTTTCTACTTATTGCTGCTGCGTTTTGGGTTCTGTTTCAGCTATATGGTTTCTGGTACAGTTTTCTGTGTACAGCTGTCAGAGGAGTATCTACTTGTTTCAGATCTAGTTGGTGGAAAGGAGATTGGTTGATTCTTGATGATTGTGGATCCAGTCTGAAAGTTGATGAAAAGTGATTCCTGGAAGAAAGATAAGGTTGTAGCCTTCTGTAGGCCAGCACCCACGTACTAGTATCTTGGCTAGTGCAAGAGCAAAGGGGGTTGTAGCTCCCTTCCAGGAAAGCTGGAAAACGAGAGAGAGTTGTAGCTCTCTGCAGGTTACAGCCTGCGTACTGGTAAAGGACCTGCAACCAGACATTGTAAACAGAAGTTTTCTAATTTAAGGAAAGAATAGAGACGAATTGACGAGCAGGTGGTTTTTTCACCCACATTGGGTTTCCACCTTATATCTAGTGTTTCTGTGTGTGATTATCTTTCTGCTCTGTTTTACTGTTTCTGGATTCTGTTATTTGATTCTGCATCACTGACTAACAATCATCATCTGAAAGATCAAGTAAAGTAAAAGCATGTTCTGTATACGCGGGTTTCCTTCTGCATAATCGCGTATATACGTTGGTTTATTAAATTAAAGTAGCGTACAACAGTTGTTTTGAAAAAGAATAATTATCCTGATAATACTGATTCACCCCCCCTCTCAGTATTATTTTCAACAAAACCACCTAAGGCTCAATCGGGGGTGGCATAAAGACACAAGGGCCTGGTTAAACTATTGAGAGATCAACGAGAATGATGCATTGCAAAACATAAATAACATTAAATATATTGTTACTTCTAAGTTCAAAGAAAAAATGTGGTGTGAGAAAGATTTAGCGGCTAAAAGAAAATTAAGTTATTTATAAGAAGGTCATCAACCCCACCCTAGAAGATAAAGTATCTTCTCTCTTTTTAAAACTAGCTCAAAGAAGAAAATTAATATAGCAAAGATTAGAACAAATTCTCATGAGCTCCATAGTGAAACAGGTGGTTGGGCAGTTCCTAAAACACCATCGATGGAAAGGATCTGCCATATATGTGAGAATAGGAACATCGAGGATGAAAACCACTTCCTCTTAGAGTGCCCTGCGTACAACCACATTAGATCTCAGTTTCACAATCATTGTTACAACACTCACCTTCCTAGCCTTTTACAATGTCAAAATTATAGTGAGCTTGGGAGGCTTCTCTCCAAGCTTTTTGAGCATAGAAATATAATCTTAAATCAAAATAAATAATTTGTTTCTTTAGGTCCGATAGACCAATGTTTGGTTTTGGTGGACGTTAACCATCATCATCATCATCATTTATTTAATAAATGAAAGAAAAAATTATATTTAAAATTATATTGTAATAGTGAAAGATTAATTAAAAAATAATATTAACTTACATTAAATATATAATTAAAATTAATTTATTGATATCAATTTCTTTTTTTATTATTTATTAATAAACCAATTTAATTAGAAATTTTATCACTAAAATTTTATTTTCATAGTCCTTATTTAGTTAATGCCTTGGTAGAGGGTTTAAGTGAAAACAATTATGTTATTTTTTCAATATTAATATGTAATATTTTTTTTTTTTTTTTTTTTTAAATCAAAAGATATAGATTATTATAATTATATATATATATATATTCTTATTTTGGAATTTTTTAATAATCAATATAATCTTATAATTTTGAAAATTAAATAAAAAAAATGAAAATAATAGTTTATTCTCTTAAAACACTTTTTATGATATTATATATAATATGAATGACAATGAAATTATTATTGAATGTCAAATTTTACATTTATTGATAAAAATAGTTCCAATCAACAATAAATTTCAAAACAAAATAAATATTATCAAACTTAAAATTGATACTCGTGGTTTATATTCCCAAATTAATAATTATATTAACTTAAAAACACTTTGAATGATAAATTTGTGATACAATGAAAGTTCAGGATGAGCATAATTTATTTTTAACTTCTTTTATGTTTAAAAAAGAGATAGTTAAATTAGTACCCAAAAAAACTCTAAAACATTAAAATTTATAATATATAAAAAGTTGAGAAACAATATTATTTTATGTTAACTTTGTCCTAATTTCATAATTTAATTATGATAGAAAATGGGAGTTTCCACATAGTTTTATGCACAAGAAACTGACATTTTATAGAGTTCACGAGTTTATATAAGATTTAAAGAAAGAGAAGTTGAGGGAATACCTCAACCATTCCCTAAGAACACCTTTGAATAATAATCACTTATAGAATATGACTTTATTATACCAATACAACCATTAAACTTTAACACCCCTTCTTGATGCTTGCATTATTGAAACAAACTCATTGAAAGAAAACACATACACAACCAAAAAAATAGAACCAACATTTTTCAAAACATTTATATTTAAAACATTGTTTGGGTCAATCAGACTCCTTCAACGTACTCCTTATTAGATGCAAAGGTTAATCTCCTAGTTGTGACCCAAGTTTCCCAACACCATTGTGACACCATTAACACTTGCAATGTCTTATAATTCTCATAAAAATATGACCTCGAACTTGTAGATCCACAAAATCCATTAAACTATTAGATAGCAATTATTACATGCATCTCATAACCCCAGTGAAGTATAGTTTCTCAAATCCACTAGCATATCAAACTATTGAACAACTACCCATCTTTCACTACAACCTTCACTACCATTAAAATGTGAACTTCTTAAAATGCAAAAGTGTGATCAAACTCTTTAATCAATACAACACTAATGGAACTAACACAATTACTCTGCCACCTTCTTCAATTGTTTAAAATAGATCAAATGTACAACAAATATGGAAGTAGTTCTATCAAAAATAAGATAGACTCTTCCTTCAATTAGAAAGAAAAATTACTTCACCATATGCCTACTATTGATAGACATACCAGAAAAAAATTGGGTGGAACACCAAAGGATTTATCATCTTAGCTAATTACCACATATAGCACAAAATGTAACTTGCAGACAAATTAAATTGTAAAGAACACCAACAAGCTCAATTTCAATAGATTCATGCCCAACATTTTGATTTATCTTTACGCACATCTTCTCTACAATGGAATCCTGGTGTTTTTCCCTCCATTCTACATTTACAATGATTTATTCCCTTAATTGCAGTCTGCAACACGCAATGTCTTAAATTACTCAAGGAATGTCACTTAACTAATGCCATAATTTTATCCCTCTACATAGCTACAAGGATAATCAATGAATCAAGGAGATCGTGGCATTTTGGAAATTGTATCTTATGTAGAGTTTTGTTTGTAGAGCACTTCACTTCTCCACTTACATATAGTCACATACTTAATCATGAGATTAGATATAACAAGTGATTGCTTGCTTCTAGTTCATCGAATCTCTAATATGTAAGATATAACAAAGTATAATATTATTTATATAAGAGATATAAAAGAGTAGGAATGTACAATCAGTCTGATCACTTAAATGTAAATTTATTACACCAAAATAGGCATAAAATTTCAACAAATTACGGCGGTGGCAATATTTTTTAATATTTTACTCCTTTACAATTCTTATTCTTTCTAACTTTTTTTCATTAACATTTTGTTATTTTTGAATGCGAAGATATTTCAAAAAATATAAAAATTGAGCTAATTGAATTCTTCGCACTACCTTAACAATCTTCTTCACACCACCTTGACAATCTTTAGTAAACATATAATGGGAAGAATTTCAATGGCATGTCCACACAGGAAAAGGTTCGTAACATACGCATCATTAACTCACAAAACACAGCACAGCAATAGACACTTTACTTCCTTCGACATGGTTGGATCCCTAGGCCCACTCAGTTCGCATCATGTTCAGTGCACTCAAACTTTTTAGAAGATTTGGATAAACCCTTCAACTCCCATCATAATGAGGGACCGTAGGGATGATCTGTTCTAATACTTTGCGTGAGCTTGTGGAAGTGGTGTCCACATTGGGGGGGGGTCGTAATTCACCACACTGTAGCTGTTACATGTCAAAAGTAGTAAGCAAGAAAATCAATCGCCCTTCGATGCAGAGCCTATAAAAGACTTCCGGCTGCTCATGATTCGTGTAATTTGTACTGTTGTACACTATCTTTTATGGGAGTTCACGAAATTTAGGTTCAAGTTGTATCCTCAGTACAGCATATCTTTTTTGCCCATTCATTGTTTTTTTGGGGAATTCCGCTGTTCGAATTGTTTGGTACTGTGAGTTTAACACCATAAGATCATGGCGATCTTCCCTTGCTTTTTGCATTCGGCCTTTTGCTGCTGTTTTTGCTATTGATCTCCTGTGGATCTTAAGAAAATTCCGATGAGCTTTTTGGCTGCTGGGATGTTACAGGGTTATGGAGCTCTGAGTGTGATAGGGCGGGCAATACATGCTGGAGAAGCAGGGCACGTGCGAGGCTTTCTGTGATGGGCTACTGCCGATGCATGTGCTCTTTTTCTCCATCATGGAATACCCACCTATTTCTATCTATTTCTGCAGAATAACTGCTGGTTACTAAGATTTGGTTATGCTCCAGGACCAACAGGGTCATGAGAAGCCAAATGGTAAAATGTTATTACCTCTTATTCTGTTCTGGCATTTTGATATTAGTTCAAAGAGAAGAAGAGCTGATGATATAGTTAATGGATATATTATTGAATGAGTGATTGGAGATTTAGATACTTAATCATATTGCCAGAGATTTTTTTCCAGAAAATCAGTGCTATTTCAGAAATCTTTAACAATATTATTGAATTTTTATAAACGTGACTATTGATTTTTTTTTGTTAAAGTAGTTTCTAATTGTCTAATATAATTATGGACACATTATTGAATTATTGAACTTTTATAAACATGGTAGATGTTTTTCTTGTTGAAGTAGTTCCTGGTTGTGAAAAATTAAGGAAGTTAAGGATGAATCTGTGTGCATTTGGTTCAAACAGAATAACTAATCTTAATATAATTGTTATGATCTTATATGGGACTGTTTGTACTAAAAATTTCTCCTTCCAGAATTTCTTAATTCCTGTATTCTTCATATTTATTGGCATAGGCTTGTTATATAGACTATTTAATTCAGCAATTTTCAAAATCTTCCTCCAATACTGAAAGAATTATGTCTATTGAACTATTGATATCTGAATCTTCCTTGTTTTTACCATCATCCTTCATAATTAGATTTTTCTTTGTTGTAAAACACATTATTACATCTGAAGAGCTTTACAACTTAAATCTATTTAAACAATATTTCTTATGGAATACAGAGAAACAACCTCAACAGTTCTTGTGAAATCTTACTACTCTCATGAGTTGAAATTCTGTTAACGACACCATGTAACTGACCTTGAGTTCCAATATATATATATATATAATATTTTTTCTCTGTAGAGTTTTTATTTTTAATGAATCTGGGATTAAGGTCTGGCGGTTTATGGATTTGAGATTTTCATCCTCTTTTCAGAATTACCTTATAGAAGTGAAGGGCTTTAGGTTTTATGATAATTATTTATTGTACTTTTAAAAACAACTCCAGCCATGTCTGGACAAGCCTATAACTTCATATATATGTTTATGAGTTAATGAAAGTATTTGAACTAAAAACCCATTTCCATATTCAATCGATCCTGAGTTCTACAACCCAAAACAATAGGAAATATATCAAACAGATATGGTTGTTCTTATAGTTTTAACTAACTTTATTAAATTCCAAATTAAGGTTATCTTTTTTATTAAAACAGTGGAGTGGAGGTCCTTCAGTGGGCTTAAGTTGATTTATTTTAACACTGAAATGGTCTCAGAACCATTTTGGGTATTATATTTCAATTAATTTTGACATCTTCATCTATTTATTTATTGATGATTTTTTTTCAATGATCTGAAGATGGGTCCTGCTTAATATCTGAGATATCTACTCTACCAACCAACTAAAACAATATTTCAATTAATTTTATCATCCTCATTTATATATATATATATATATCTATTTTCAATTAAATCCCGATTAATATCTAAAACAACTACAATCAACGAACGTGTCTGTCCACTTTAAATTTTCCATCGAAAAACTTACAAACATATATATAATGTTACATATATCTGAATTTCTCCTCATAACTGTCTTAGAACAAAATATAAAAGAGAGAATGCCTTGTTAATTACTCATAAAAAATCATTCTTTCCTCACTAACTTACAGCATAATACAAAGGCTCTCAAAGTAATCCAATTTTCATAGTTTAGAAAACTCAAGCCTCAGGGAAGGCATTGCAACCATTTCGGTTCCATTATTCATTGTTTTATCATAAATTCTCAAAGGTAATCTATAATTATAATGAGTCATCTTACTATTTCTATTATTTTATTTTAGAAGACTGTAGATTTCTGAATACTTCACGAAGGTTGTAGATATATGAATATTGGGGAATTTGATGGATATATTTTGGAAATTTAATAGAAGTTTGAGGTGTAGGAATGAACGGTTGGTTAGATTTTTAAAATGTTTTCCAATTTGCAATGAAATTAAGCTCATGCCACTGCATCCAAAGATTTTATTTTAAAGTCAAACCAGAAGATAGTGATTTTATTTTATAGTCAAAGCAGAAGATGTTTATTTATGACCATAATTTCCATAATCTCTCTGGTTAAATAGTTTAGTTAAGTTCAGGCCATTGCAACCAAAGATTTTATTCTTCAGCCAAAGCAGAAGATAGTGATTTTATTTTATAGTCAAAGCAGATTGTTTAGGACATAATCTTCCATTATCTCTCTTGTTAAATAGTTTAGCTGGCCAGCTAGTTGCCAGCTAGGCCAGCTAGTTATTAGGTTCAGTTCAGTTAGCTATTTTTAACCTGAAAATCATGGAAATTCAATTCTTGTCATATTTTGATAAAATTAAGCAGGATTTTTTCTAAATCTTAGTTATAGCTATCAATTTTCAATATTTTGGGTGCCCTGAAATTTTTGATGGTGCTGACTCCATTTCCACCATCAAAACATAATTCAAACACTATTACTACATAATTTTTTAAGTTATTTTGCCAATATTCCTGCTGTCCCCGCAATTCCTGAGCCTCCATAAACAACTCCGTTAAATTTAACCATTATTCTTAACCGTTTTAAGCTCATTTAATCATGTAACTCTCTGAGTAACAACTCAGATCTAACTGTGTGTTTGCTCATTCTCTCTGGTCTATAAATCTCTTCGAGAATTCTCCTTCATTCCTTCATGAGTCTTTGTGAATAGAGATTAAATGTTTTCACGGATCTTGTTTGTTTCTTTGCAGCTTGCAATCTGAGATGTGTAGCCTGTTATGACAATTGGAATTCATGAAGTGCGCCATTTGCACGATGATGTCATGGCCACGGGCTCTCTTGGGAACTAAGATTTGACACCTATAGTGGCACCACTCTCTGGACGTTGTACAAATATTAAAGCTTTGTTTAAAATTTGATGTTGAATTCACTGTCAAATCCAGCTTAGCTTTTATGTATTTATTTGCAGAAGTCAAAGCGTTGTAAAAGTAGACGTGACGTTGGTATTGCAGATCGTCCACTGTTTTGTGTAATGGAATTTGCATGCCGAAAATCTTGACCAGACTGAAAAAAGGTATGGAGCACCGGATAAATCGCTATGAGGTATCTATACGGTACTTTCAAAAGTTAAAAAGAGACAACTCAATTGCAGGCTTGAACCTTTTTATAGACTAGCTTTGGATCAAGAGTCAAACTGATTTATTTTGAACCCAATTCTATGAATTAATTTTTCCATATTTTATTAAATTTAAAGTTATAATAAACAGTTTTGATACTCCTTTCTTAACTTTTTCCCAATTATTCCCCAATAGGATGTGGAAATCGATGACAAACGTCATTATAAAGCAGCAAGTGAATCCAAAATAGTATAAATCAAAATGTTGAACCATATAATATATTCATTTTTAATTAGGAAGTCAAAAGAAATAAAAACTTTTGATTTTTTAATACTTTAATAGATTTTTATATAAAAATAAATTTATATATTAATAATTATATTATAGATATTTTAGATAAAATTATTTAAATTAAGGTATTTTTAAAAAAAAAAGAAAGGGAATATCCAGAGAAAATTTTTATTTAAAAGAAATTATAATATTTTAAAAAATAAATTTATTATTTTTTAATTATTTTTTCAAAGTGAATCTTGTTTTATTATTATTTTGAAAAATTAATCAATATTACTAATAACAATTTCCTAAAACAAAGCTTTAGTTATCATGTAAAAATTCTAAAAATTTAAAATAATTTAATATAAAATTAGCAATAATTTTATTTTTTAAATGTTGGTATATAATTAACAATAAATTTCAATTTAAGGCATATACATCAAAGTTTGATAATCCTTCAATGACTTGATTCACATATGAAAATTATGAGGAAGGGGAGTTAAGAAAGTTTGTCTTTAATTTATTTAATTTTTAAATAAAGTTTGAAACTAACTTAGGGATTTTTTGAGATTTGATATACTAAAATTAGTATTAATACGTAACATTAATTTATATAAAAAATTCTAAGAGAAATCAGTTGGGGATATAACATAGTGTCTCATATTTTGCATATAAGATCACAATATGTAATGTTAAAAGCTCAATCACTTAATCTAGTTCATATATATATATAAGAAAATTAGATGGTACCCAATACAACAATAAGGGTGTTTTAATAGGTAATATCAAACTCAAACTAAAAAATCTCAAAGATGATTGTACACTAAGAGACAAATTCTAAATGAAAAAAAAGTACTTTTGAAAATATTGAAACATCTCCTAATGAGCATGTTATTAAAACTTTTCTAAACTTCGTACACTGAATTAACCAGAATATTAAGAAAAACTTACTCAATTAACCAAATCTTTACCAAATACACTAAAAAGCAATACTATGACAAATCATAAAAAATGACTTTTTAATTAACAACTAACTCTTAACTCAAAATTACTATAAATAACTCTAAATAAAAACCTATCACTTCTAAACACAACACTAAGATTTTTCATTTAACCATTAAAATAATAATTCCTAAATTCATAGGGCATCTCAAGCCTTCATTCAAGAGAGGCCAAAATATAATTGATTTTAACGCAAAAAACATATGATAAAGTAAGCCTTAACCAAGGCTGGTAACCAAATGACAAGGAATATAAGTTTCACTTTATTTACTCTCTAACAATATAAGTAGTATGATAAGAAGAGTACAAAGATTTATGTTCCACTAACTAATTTAAGCATAATCCTTTAGCTTCCAGCGTAATCAAATAGATTACATTCCCTTAATAAGGTCCCCTTTTCTTCATGCATATTCTAATTAGGCCAATAGGCTTTCCTATGCATCAACAATTGTCAACACTTTTAACTTGAACCGTTGGATCAAGTGAGAAAGTTTCAATCATTGATTTGAAGTATCATCTGGCAAGCATGCACTACACTTTGACTGCTTTTTCCAAATATATGAGTTGCCTTTTTTCACTTCTTAGTTCTGTTGTGCATTGAAGTGGCTCTTTGAATTGCCTTACTACTTCTTCTCTTTTTTCTCCACTTGACATCTGTGGGCTGAGCTTCCAGGAGAGTTCATGGAGTTTATGGCACAACGCTCGGATCTCCAGACGAGGAAAAATGATGATATGGCATGCTCCAACTCCTGAACCTGTGCTATGCTGATTGAAAAGATTGTGAGGCCCAAGATTCATTCTGTATGTGATGTATCTACACGGAATGAGGTCCAAGTTCATTGCATCTCATGCACTACGCTGATTGAAAAGATTGTGAGGCCCAAGATTCATTTGGTATGCGACATATCTGCACGGAATGACGTCCAGGTTCATTGCATCTCTGGTATTTACGAGACAAAGCAGAAAACGACACCTTGTTGAAGGGCATTCCGAGACAGCATTTGATTCCCTTTTCATGGCATTACGGACCCTTCAAGTTCGAATCTAGAGTTGCTACTGGTTAACGGGTTGCTCTCGCTCTGCAAGGTATGCTCAATTCAACAGACTGGGAATTAACTGAATGGTCTTAGAACATAACTAGATTCCGTTACTGTATGTTAAAATTGTGCTATTTATCCATTAACTTGGTAGAAACTCAGCCATGGTGTTGCAGATCTGTAACAGCTCATTTCCATGTAATTTTGTAACGGGTAAAACAATAGCCAAAGATGGTGCTTAAAGTAATTAAATTTGAGTACAGATAGACTGCTAAGTTAAGGTTACAGTTGAATCATCACTCTGCTGTTTCAGTATAATTCAGCAGTAATGCGAGTAGATTTAGCAGCTTTGTTAGTTAAATTCAATAATAGTACATAAATAAGCATCAGAGCTTCACCATTAGAGCAGCAATGCGAGTAGATTTAGCAGCTTTGTTAGTTAATTTCAATAATAGTACATAAATAAGCATTAGAGCTTCACCATTAGAGCAGCAACAGGTGATTCATCTGTTTATGTAAATGTAAAACTTCAATAACTTTCAATAAACAGTTAATGTTTCATGGCCACGTAAATTACAGCGCATGAACTGCATATGATCCCAAAAACACAGAATTCAAGCACACAGAGACAATGCTTTGTTTCCTTTACTCCAGGATCTTTTTGTGCACAGAGAAGCTTTAAAAAAAAATTAGTGAAGAACAGAGTATTGCACCACCATAAAAGATTTTCTATTCATTAAAATAAATTCACTGATACATATTCATCCTCTTTCACTCAGAGGGATTCACCAAAAGAAATTCACCAACAAAAAGTTACTCTGTCTCCTCTTGAGATTTTACACTGCTGTGTGTAAAAATCTCATTTACCTTTACTGCTGTAAAAACAGACTTTTACATTTACCACTGTAGAAATAAAAATCAAGACACTACTGTGTGGAAATTACGCATTCACCAAAAAAAACTTACATTACCATTTTCACTGCTGTGTGAAACAATTCATGGTTTTTTTGATACAAGCTTCCTCTGGTTTTCTTCATTCACCTCTTCACTTCTTCGCTCCTGCAATGCTGTGCGTTCTTCATTTCTTCATTTCACCCTTACTAACTTGACCAACCAAAATATGTTTTTACTTGTTCTATAAAAAAAACTTACGCCACGCCCGTGAATAATTAAAAAGTAATAAAATTAAACTATATGTCATTGCCCATGCCTTTATTTAACTCAAGCCCATACATGCCGTAAACAAAAATTTAAAAATCCACCTATGCATATGACAAATATTTAATGAAAGTATGGTCAAAAATAAAACTTGATTTTACTCCACGCTAAGCTTTATTTGATGCAGGTTTGTGATGCCCGTCAACCGTTGATTTGCCCTCCTGGAATCGAACGGCTGAGGTGAATATCGGAAGCCCTTTTTAACCGAACTTTACTCTATGTAACATTTATTGCAGCCTTGTATGCAGCTTTGGACAATCAACGGTGGATAATGCAGGGGCAGATCGGACGAAGGAGATGAATATCGGAAGGCCTCTTTAGTCGACATTTACCTTCCGATAAATGTCAGAGGGTGATGTCACACCTCATCCACGACGTCAACCCTAAATTGTATCGGAGCTCTTGTGTACGGAAATTACTTTCATGCAAAAGCGGTCCGATAAAGTTATCGGTTGTTTGTGGTTTTGCAACTGTGGTTTTGGGGTTTGGTACGGCTGCAAACTGCGTTGAAATTACATTTTCAACACTCCCCTTTAATTTCAACTGCTGGGCATTTGGTCATACCCAGACACTTCCTCAAAAATTCAAAGCTTTTCTGATCCAGTGGCTTTGTCAAAATGTCTGCAACCTATTCTTGAGTCCTGCAATGTTCTAGGACAATTTCACCATTGTTCAACAATTCTCTGATGTAGTGAAACCTTGTATCAATGTGTTTCGTTCTCTTATGAAACACTGAATTCTTTGACAATGCAAT
>APFE031646704.1:6079-27703 GCA_000404065.3 Pinus taeda | reverse complement strand
TTGGCAATCTGGGGCACTTCCTTTAGCAGAAGACTTCAGCTTCTTGCCAGTTTTGGAAGAGTTCCGGGAACAAAATGTAGAATACTTCCTCTAGCAGAAGACTCCAGCTTCCTGCCAGTTTTGGAAGAGTTCCAGGAATTGCATTAAGCATTCCAGAGTTGTTGGTCATCCTTAAACCATCACAGGTTGAGACTTCCCTTTTCAGGTTGAAGTTTTACCTTTTATGCGGGGTGAGACCTCCCTTTATTGGTTGAAGGTTTCCCTCTTCAAAACAATAGGGGAACTTCCTCTAGCAGAAGACTTCAGCTTCTTGCTAGTTTTGGAAGAGTTCTGGGAACTGCACTAAGCGTTCCAGTGTTGGTGGCCATCCTTAAACCACCGCCCTTTATACCAACATTTCAGAGAGCACATTCAGCCTAGTGCTACCATGCATTTTTTGCAAATTTTGTATTACAACTCTCTTCTTGGACTCATACATAACCCTTCGGATTAAGGGGGGGGAATGTTGGACCCCTAATCCTAAATGGGTTAGTGTGGAAGTCGAATGGACAAAAGGAGTCCAAGAGACCTTGGGATGTGAATCCCAACGGTCACATAATGTACTATAAATGTAAATCTCTTGTTAATAAAATTCTATTGCATGTTTTATCTTTCATATCTCTCTTGTTGTCCATGTGTGTTTAACACTAGAGATTCAAAGGAACACTAGAGATGGAGTAACATCAAAAGTTGAGGAGGAAGAGAATTTTCCTTTTTTGGGAAGGGCAATAAAACTAAGGGAAATATGGCCCAAATCAAGCTAGAGTCCAGCCAAAACAATGGCACAAAGAAGGACCTAGAAAGATAAAATGTTTTCATTTCCATAAAGATGCGCACTATGCAACAAAGTGTCCACACAAAAAGTCTAACAAGAAGCTTTCAGGACGCGTAGGAGGTGAAGCACTTTCCTCATAATTTGAATTAGATTTCACCCTAATTGCATGCATGACCAACACTGTAATGCAGAGTGTGTGGTGCCTAGATTCAGGTGCCTCATTCCATACGACAAGATGCAAAGAATTCTTTAGTAGCCAAGAGGAGAAGGATCTCCAAGTGCACATAGAACCTGGGGATTATGGGAGGTACAATACCAGAGTAATTGGAACTATAACCTTTAAGAGGGAGTTAGGCTTCCATCTTCATCTGAAAGATGTTATGTATGGAGTTAGGCTAAAGAAGAATTTGATATTTGTATTTGTATTGGAGGATAGAGGCTATGATGTTGTTTTCAGTAAAGGGAAAGCCTTTTGAAGATATCTAGCTAGTTGAAAAGTGAAATAGGTTGGATTTAGAGTGAAAAATATCTACAAGATAGAGTTATATTTCACCATGCATGAACTATACCTCTAGGAGTGAGGTGGGATGATGCAAAACCTTAGTCCCGAAGTTGCAAAGAATTAGGTAAGGTCCATAAGAGAGTAGTAACAGTTGCAATATACTTTCCTTATGGATCATTACCTTGATATATGGTCCCACAATATTTAGTAGTAGGAGGATCAATGTTAGTTGGATTAGTCAAATACTAAGGAGAAAATTACAGTGATGACAACAAAGTAGGAGGAAGAATAGTAGAGTCAGCAACAACACATATTTTTGAGTAGATAGTGCAGAGACTAGTAGTAGTTAGATGCTTAGGAGACAGTTGTAGCTTAGAGACACAATTGATTTAGTATTTTGGATGCCTCTCAGTTGCAGTTGTTGAAGTATCAACAACAACAGTGAGAGGGAGTCTTAATTGTGTTACAATATGTTCCTTGATTCAGGTGGATGTTGGTGGCCACCTACCTATTCCACTTGGACCCCCACCACTGTCTCTTTCAGTATTTTAGTTTTCTTATTTGTAGCACAATTTACTATTTTCGGCAGTTTTTCAGGTCCTGAACTTCCGGAGCCATTCTGAGGCCTAAACGACCTTGTTTGGGGAAACGTAAGGCCAACATGGGTGATAGACCCATGTTGGCCACTCGAAAGTTGTATTCCTTAGATAGATCTTTCTAATGAGGCATTGTGTGCATCAAACAGAGATCGTATTCCAAAGTTACGACCCCAGGAAGTTGATGTACCAATTTACCCAAAGAAGTCCCATAGTTTGGCACTTCATCTCTTAGGGTTAGGTTTTTGGATATTTAGAGGTTTCCATTATTTATCAATAATAAATAGGCCTTTAAGCATCATTGTAACACAGTTCAAAGGCATGTAGCTGCCACATCTCTTCTCTGAGATAAGCTACCATCACCCAAGGCAGTCTTATTTCCATTTTGTTTGTACGCATATCTAAATATTTGATATTAATAAAATGAAGTGTTATTTCTGCTGCATCTTTGTATTTATGGTTATATCTATAATTCATTGAATTCCTTCTTAAATTCGGATCATTCCTACACTGGAGAAATATTGGAGTTGTGCAAAATCCTTTTCTTGTTAAGAGGGAGTGTTGGAATTGTAGCAAGAAAAGGTTGCATTTGACTTGTGGCTTAGTCAAATGGATAAATTTTATTTTCCACATCAACAGGATGACTTGGATTAAAGTTAGTTGGAGTGGCATGGCTTTGTCTCCTAGTTAAATTAGTAAATTCAAGTTATAGGCTAGAAGTAGAGTTGTGCATGGATTGATTGCTAAAATTTAGCAATCTAGTGGAGTTATTGTTACTTAAACTTAGTTAATTGAGCTCTAGTATTTAGTGGAGTCAGTAGTTTTAGGCCTCAAAATTGTTGTGTCTAATGCATATTTTTTCCCATTTGATGCCTCACTTATTCCCTTATTTTACTAGTTTATGAACCTTTATGTTGCACTTATACATTGTTTTGATGTAATAGAAAATATTTAAATTTGGTTTTCATTTTATAGCTTCTCTATATGCATTTCTTAGGTTTGATGTTCGTTAATATTGTTAATGTAGGTCCTGCACTCCATAAAGATCTTGCACCAAAATGGAAGTATATGTGGACCATTTCATCATTCAAGCTTGCTACAAAGGAAAATGCTAGTTAGTAGTACAAACAAGCATTTGGAATGATATTGGATGCTTTCTGACAGTCAGAGGTGGACTAATCTTTCATTGACCTGTTCCTGCACTAAAGAGCAACATTCTTGCACTAAAGAGCAACCAATTTGGAGCTTTGACATCTCGGCATGCTTCTAGGGAAAACCAAGGAAGGTTATTGTGAAAAATGATGTTCTAACACCTTCCCATGAGTTGGATTTCACCCAGGTCGCACATGTGGGTCTCTAGAAGAAAATCAACAAAAAAATTCAAAATTTTCATAGTTTTCAAACTGCCAAGTTCTACCTCGATTTTCGTGCATCTGGAGGTGAATCTCAAAATTAATAGAAAATGGGTTTTTTTACCAGTATAAAAAATTATCTAGAACCGAAAATGTTTCTCAAGATTTGCATCGTTTTAAAAGTTACATGAGAGTCTTTGAGGTAGTTTCATAAAAAGTGACTATTTTTCCATAATTCTAGGAACTTGCCTAGATTTGTAAAAAACTGGAAATTTCATGTTTGATTCATGTCTCCTTTATTATATATTGGTTTTAATAGAACTCCTTTGGATGGGGAAACTGTTATGATGCCCACTCATTCAGTTTGTGCTTGGTTTGGCTTGTTCAAAGCCTATCATGTAATTGTAAAATATATTAAAGCCAAATCATGACTCTGTAGGGAGGACAACAAACCATTCCTTGTACTTTCATGTTGTTGGATCAAGTTTAGGGGGATCTCCCCCCTTCCCTATGATAAATTTGAGGTTAGATTCGTTGTTTTATAATGTATATTTGCAGAAGAATTTGAATAAAGAAGGAGCTAATGTTGCTTTCACTCATTTCTTGTTCTTGTCATTATTTTTATGCTTTCTTCGCACATTTGAGTTCAGAGTTTTCATAGAGGAAAAAAATCTGGTTTGCTAGGGCCCAGTCAACTAAGCTCATTCTCCCCATGTTTTGTGGTGTTCTTATATAGTTACGTTTGTGTGAACAGAGTGCTTTCTGTATGCTTGAACTTGCAAGTTTGGTGAAACTCTTGTGGATGTATTTATTTTATGCGTGATCTCATATTTAAGGAGTCTTTTTGTGTGTTGAGTGGATTTTCATTTCCAGTTTTAGTATTTCATTCTTTCCTCAAGCATCGCAGGGTTTCTTTTCTTTTCTAAGAATGTTTCTTGAGTTATTCCTAAAAGATTAGAGAGGGTTGTAGGTTTAATGATTTAAGTTTGACAGAAAGATTTATTTCCTTTTATAGCACAACGTACCCTGATATAAATACGAGTTGTGGCTAAGTGATGATATCTCTGTGTATAAGGTTATACTATAACAATATCTTTAAATGATTGCAAACTCAATATTGTTAAGTACAAGAACTGTTCACGTATTTTTTTGAGTTTAAGGACTTTATGAAATCAATATTTTAAGCATAGTATATTTATCATGATGTGATAGAGATCTCAAGAGGTTTAAGTTTTATCTTTTGGATAACACACTTTTACTTACAACGCAAAAGTTTTCCTTTCTGCCATTGTGAGAATTTCCTTAAGCCTTTGCAGTTTATCTTTTCATTTGAAAGTTTGCTTTGGATTGGAAGTCTTTTTCATTAAAGTTCAAGCTAAAGTTCTCCTTCATGCTTCGTTAATTTATAGTTTCGTAGATGTAGCGCATCAATATATGAGTGAAGGTTGGTCGAAAGTAAGCTTGTTCTGGTGAAGGAAAAGATAGTTCTAATTACAAGAACAAATCATTTCAATACAAGAATAAACATTCCAGTACAGGAATAGAGTGTTCTAGTACTAGAATAGAGTACTCCGTTCAGGAATGAAACTCATTTTGGTACAGGAATGTAGCTGTTCCAGTACAGGAATGTAACTATTCCAGTACAGGAATGTGAGAATTTTAGTAGAGGAAACAAATTCAAAGGCATAATAGAACATCATTCTTCTCTGTTTTTTGAGCATTGAAATTCAACCATAGGAACAAATTTTCTTTCTTTGAATATTTTAAGTTTTACGATTGAGTTATTGAATGGCATGATTTATTTCCTTCAGTAAAGTCTTTGATTGATTATTTCAGAGTGAATCTAGTTTCTAGTGTGGTATGTGGTGTCATTTAGTGAGGAGTTTTTACACAAGTTAGGATTTTCTTTTACAGGTTGCTAGAGTCATTCTCTGGCATTTCTAGTGTTGCGCCTTGAAGTTTAGGAACTCCCAAATTGATAATTAAATGTTGGTCCATTAGTCAAATATATACTACACCCAACATTTTGGTGCCATTGTCGGGGAGACGATTAGGGGATAGACCTTGGTGACCTGTTACAGTTTGGTTTTCTTTTCACCTAGTTTCTCTTGCACATTTTTGTTCTTTGAATTTATCTATTTCCTACATATCTTGGTTATTTGAAGGTTTTTCATTTCTCGGGTGTTTTAAGAAATCCCCCTATATATATAAATTACCATTGCGATGATAGAATACAACAGTTGGCTTGTTGCAAACAAGAAAATGGTACTTTGAGGAATCTTTCAATGAGGAGTTTTGATGCTGCTACAGAGACATATACATCATCCAATGAAGAACTCATAAGTGCAGAATTTAATATTTTTTTGAACATAAATATAATATTATTAAATCTGTGATTTTGAAATTGGATGATTTGCAGGAAGAAAATAAGAAGGATGAACAACCATTGTTGATTTTTTGTGCCAGTTGTAGAAATAAACACTTCCTTGGAAAGTGTCCACTTATTAGCCTGAAAGTTTGTAGAATTTGTGAAGAGGCTCATGCAACAGAACATTTCCCATCCTTGTCAGAATTATTAAAGGTACTCTGGAAATCAAGTAAGGAATCAAATCAACTTCCTGATCCAGATTTAAACAGGAACACAACAAATTAGAGATATAACCATACATACAAATATGTAGTAGAAATAATACTTCATTTTTATTACTATAAAATACTGAAATATACTTACAAACATAAATGGGGATAAGCTAGATAGGGCGATGGTAGCTTATCTTTTAGAAGAGATGTGGCAGCTAAATGTCTCTGAACTGTGTTACAATGAGGCTCGAAGGCCTATTTATTGTTGATAAACAATAGAAAACCCTAAACATCCAAAAACCTAACCCTAGGAGATGAAACACAAAACTGTGGGCCCAGTTTGGGTAAATTGGTACATCAACTTCTCGGGGTCGTAACTTTGGCATATGATCTCCGTTTGACACGCACAATAGCTCATTCGAAAGATCTATCTGCAGACTATAACTTTAAGAAGAAAAACATGGACCCATGTTGCTCCCAGTTTTCCCAAAAAATGTCGTTTAGTGCCTCAAAATGGCTCCGGAAGTTCAGGACCCAAAAATCGCTAAAAATAGTAAATTGTCCTACAATTGAGGAAGCTAAAAAAACTGAAAGAAACAATGGTGGGGGTCCAAGTGGAATTGGTGGGTGGCCACCAATATCCACTTGGATCATTGCCCCCCCCCCCCTTAGGAAGAAATGGTCCCCATTGCATTGAGTTCCTCCATGAGATGAGGAAACTTCTGCTGAACTTGGTCCTTGGTGAACCACTTGCCCTGGTGAAGGATTTGACTTGCTTTGAAAACTTGATACAGTTGGATCTTCTACTGATGAGTGTCCTTGATCTGTGTGTTCATGATCTGATCAGTTGCAGCTTGTTCCATGCAATCTGGATTTAACTCTGTGGGTGTGAGTTGTTCTGCAATGTTAGATGTGTCTTTTAATGGTGGAAAGTATGGCCAGAGATGGTCCACATTGAACACTGGGTGCATGCCAAGGAATGAGGGAATGTTGAGCTCTCCCACAACCTTGATAATGGTGTAAGGACCATATCGGAGTGATCTAAGTTTTTCATAGGCTCTAGTAAGGCGTTACTTTTGCAAATGCCACTAGAGTTTGTTGCCCAACTAAGACTTGTGTGGCACCCAATGTTGATCATGTCATTGCTTGTACTTGGTATTTGTTTTCTCTAGAATATTGTGGACCTGCTAGCGAATATGTTGGATGTGCTCAATGAAGTTGTTTTCCTTATCTATTTTAGATTGGACATGAGTTGAATTTGCCTGAGTAGTTGCAATTGGCATGGCTACATCAATGGGACATAGTGGTTGGTATCCCAAGCCCACTTGAAAAGGGCTGTGGCTAGTCGAGCTATGGAGAGCTCGGTTATAGCTGTGTTGAACATAAGGGAGACTATCATCCCATGTGCATATATGCTTTGAGATGTACATGCGTAGAATGTGTACAATCATCTTGTTGACAATCTCTGTATGGCCATCAATTTGGGGATGGAAGGTTGTGGACTTAGTGAGTTTGGTGTCCAACATCAACCAGAGACTGAACCAAAATGTACGAAGGAACCTACTGTGCCGATCTGAGATGATAGACTATAGGATCCCAATGTGTATCCACACTCATTCAAAGAAGATTTTAGTGGTGGATTCTGCTGTGATATTCTTCCCGCAGGCTGCCATAATGGCCATCTTCAACAACCTGTCGATGACCACAAAAACACTGTCGCTTCCATGCTTAGTAGAAGGAAGGCCTGGCATGTAATCCATGGAGATGAATTCCCAAGGTCGACTAGGGGTAGGAAGTGGGATATAGAGGCCTTGATTTTTGATGATCAGCTTGGGAATGACGCATGAAGTGCATGATCTGATGTACTTCCCAACATCCTGTCAAAGATTCGGCCAATAGAAATACTTCTGCAATACTGCCACTATTTTCTCAACCCAAAAATGCCAAGCAACTCGACTGTAGTGTGTTTCCCAAATCATCTTGGCACGCTCACTTGAATGAACACAAAGGTGACCCAGGTGGCATAACAAGGCATACTGGAGGTGAAAATCTGGAACATGCTGACCTACCAAGAGTGTCTGGTATGTGTGGCCGAATTCTGGGTTGCTTTTGTAGAGAAGTGGCCAATCAGAAGTCTCGTGCCCACAAGAGTTGAGCATGGTGGATAATGCCATGATCGGTGGTCGATTAAGTCAATTTGCAACATTATTGGTGCTGCCCTTCTTATACTTGATATTCAAATGGAACTATTGCAGGTATCTGGACCACTTCTGATGGTGATCATTTTGCAATTTCCCTTGGGTTTGTATGAACTGTAGGGACCAGTGGTCTATGTGGATGACCGTTTCCTCCCCCAAAATATAATGCTTCCATTGTCGGCAGGCTTGCACAATGGAATACATCTCTTTGTCATAAGTGGGATACTTCTGGACTGTGGCTGAGAGTGTGTCAATGTGATATGCCACTAGATGCCTGTGTTGAGTAAAGACTGCCCCAATAACATAGTTAGAGGCATCTATCTCAACCTCAAATGGTTGTTGCAAGTCTAGACATGCGAGAACTGGTGCCGAGTAGAGGTGACGTTTCAACTCTGTGAATGCCTTCTGTTGACATTCAGACCAAAATAATTTTTCTTTTGCTCCTCCCTTGGTGACTTGACTCAAGGGCCAAGTGTTATGAGAAAATCCCAACACAAACCTATGGTAGAAGTTGCAAAGACCCAAAATGCTATGGAGCTCTGTTAGAGTTGTTGGAGATGGCAATACCGAATGACTTGGATCTTCGCTGGATCCACCTGCACCCCCCATTCATTAATAATGTATCCCAGATACTCAACCTGGGTCATGCCAAAAGTGCATTTCTCCAAATTGGCACAGAAATTGTGTTTTCGCAGTGTTTGGAGAACTTGTTGGATGTGGTGGCGGTGATCTTCCTAACTCTAGCTGAAGGATACCATCCAAGTATACCACTACAAATGAGTTGGTGAATGGCTGCAAGATGTCATCCATTAGCCTCATGAAGTTTGCAGGAGCATTTGTCAACCCAAAACGCATAAAAAACCATTCGAAAAGGCCCTTCATGGGTTTGAAGGTAGTCTTCCACACATCGGAGAGTTTGATTGGTACCTGGTGATATCCTAACTTCAAATCAATCTTGCTGAAATATTCCCCTCCCTTCTGTTGGTCTAGGAGGTCATCAATCTGTGGGATCGGGTACCTTTTATGGATAGTGATCTCATTCAGTGCTCGATACTCAATACATAGTCTCCAAGTCCCATCCATCTTCTGTACCAACACAATCAGACTCCCACAAGGTGATGAAATCGGATGGATGTGGCCTTTCTGCAGCAATTCTTGAATCCGCCTCTTGATTTCATTGTTCTCCATAATAGAGTGTCAATAGATTGGTCTATTGGGTAGCAATGCACCTGCGGTTAGATTGATGGAGTTCTTGACTTGACAGTGTAGAGGAACCCTTGTGTGGGAGGTGAAGATTTCCTCATACTCCTCCACCACGTTGACCATCTGTAGTTGTCGTGCGGAGGGGCCCTATTTGGAGGTCGTGGCCACCATCTTCTTCTTTCCTTGAGGGTGTTTCATAAGGAAAAAATTCCCGGTTTTGGAAATGAGCTCACTGCATTGTTTTGTAGTAACCAAAGAGATGGCAATAGGCGGTGCTACCTCCAGTGTCTTGTGCAACCTATTTCCCAAAGTAGCAATAAAAACACGAGGCCTTCATTCATACACAACATGTCGCTTCCACAAGTATGGTTGGCCTAATAATACATCACAAACATCAAGGGAGCAACGTCACACAATACCTCATCCGTGAAGGGCTTAATGTTGTATGGAAGGCAACACTGCTGGCTCATGCGAAGATCTCGTCCTTGGTGAAGCCACCCAATGTTGTACAGTTGTAGATGTGCTATGGTTGGTAGGTGCAACTGCTTCACGACCTCTACCGAAATGAGGTTCTTTTGGCTCTTGCTGTCGACAATGAACTATAGCAAGTAGCCCTTTACCTACATCTGGGAGTGGAAGAGGCGCTCCTCCTCCTCTGGATCTTCAAGTTCCTCCTTTTGGATCTTCGTGGTGGCAACAGTGGCATTGGGCTCTGCATTGATAATCTGCTTCCATTTGTCATTCCCCTTGTCGGGTTCTGACTCAGAGTTGGAACATGCATCTGATTTTGAAACCTTTAGCTTGGCCACTAGTGATTGCTTGGCCCAACACTCACTTGTGTTGTGAGTGGAGGTCTTATGGAACTCACACCATTTTCCCATGCCGTTTTTCTACTTCACAATTTGTTATTTACTTGAAGCTTTGGCGGGTTGTCTTGGGCTCCCCTGCCTTGGCTTTGTCCTTTGTTCTGTGGTTTGGGGGCAACTTTCCGTTGCTTCAAATTCACAGATCCAAAGTCTCACTTCTTCTGTTTAAATTTTTTCTCGATCTTGACGACATATCGGTAGGTCGTGCTAGGTGAGGAGATGTTCAAGAATTCTATTTCGTCCTAGATTTACCTAGGCAGCAACCATGGTATTTGAGTACCAAATATTGCTTTGAATCCTTGATACCCAAATTTGTGTGAAGGGAATGGAAAATATTGGTAAACTCCAACACGTCTTGGTCCCTTCCCTACTGTAGCGTGGTTCACCTTATGTATTGATCCTCATAACTTCCGACAGGGTAGTACTGCTCCTTAATGGTAGCCTGGAATGAATTCCGAGTGGGTGCGGCTGAAAATAGTGAGGTCGTACTTTCATCCTTTTGCTCGTAGTTCGTTTCCCACTAGTCCTTCATGTGGGGGCAGCTTTGAGAAGGGCGAAAGTAATCTTTTCCTGACCAGAAAAATCACGAACAAAAAAATACCCTTCTACCAGATTTAAGCATTTATCTATGGCATCTGCATTTATCTGACCCTCAAATATGAGAATGTCAAAGTTAACTTGTACCTTAAAGGGTGTGGCGCTTCCAGAGTAGTTGCTGGAAGTAGATGTGTTGCTCTTGGGTAGCCACTGAAGGATGGGAAAAGTTGTCCATAATTGCATTATTTTGTCACTCGAGGGCCTTTTCGAGCAAGATTTTAATAGGATCTCCTGCCCCCTCGTCTTTCTTTTCATCTGCCATGGGAGGTCATCGAGATTTTCAAGGCTGGTTTTGTAAAGGTTTGACCAATTCAAGCCCTAACTCCTTATATCCCGACTTCGTTGGGGACATCCAAAGAAAGATAGATAAAGAGTAGACCGCTCTCATACCATTGATCTAGATTTGAACAAGAACGTAACAAATTACAAATATAATCATACATACAGAGATGCAGAAGAAATAATACTTCATTTCATTACTGTAAAATACTGAAATATGCTTACAGACAGAAATGGAGATAAACTAGCTAGGGCGATGGTAGCTTATCTCTAAGAAAAGATGTGGCGGTTACATGCCTCTGAACTATGTTATAATGAGGCTTTAAGGCCTATTTATTGTTGAAAAACAATGGAAAACCCTAAACATTCCAAAACCTAACCCTATGAGATGAAACACCAAACTGTGGGCCCCGTTTGGGTAAATTGGTACATCAACCTCCCGGGGTCATGACTTTGGCATACGATCTCCGTTTGACACGCACAATAGTTTGTTTGAAATATCTATCCAAGGGATATAACTTTGGGAAGAGAAACATCGGTCCATGGACACATGTTGCTCCCAATTTTCTCAAAAAATGTTGTTTAGGGCCTCAAAACGGCTCCGAAAGTTGAGGACCTGAAAAAATGCTAAAAATAGTAAACTGTGCTACAATTAAGGGAGCTGAAAAAACTGCAAGAAACAATGGTGGGGCCCAAGTGGAATTGGTCGGTGGCCACAAATATCCACCTGGATCATTCCTCTGCCATTAGGAAGAAATGGTCCCCATTGCGTTGATTTCCTCGGTGAGATGAGGAAACTTTTGCTGAACTTGGTCCCTAGTGAACCACTTGCCCTGGTGAAGGAGTTGGCTTGCTTTGACAACTTGATACAATTGGATCTTCTGCTGGCGAGTGTGCTTGATCTGTGTGTCCATGATCTGATTAGTTTCAGCTTGTTCCATGCAATCCAGATTTAACTCTGTGGGTGTGAGTTGTTCTGCAATGTTGGATGTGTCCAGTAATGGTGGAAAGTATGGCCGAATGCGGTCCACATTGAATACTGGGTGTAGGCCAAGGAATGGGGGAATGCTAAACTCAAATGAATTATCTCCCACAACCTTGGTAATGGTGTAAGGACCATATCAAAGTGTTCTGAGTTTTTGATAGGCTCCGGTAAGGCGTTCCTTTTGCAAATGCAACCAGACTTTGTCGCCCACCCGAAACTTGTGTGGCACCCGATGTTGATCATGTCATTTCTTGTACTTGGCATTTGTTTTCTCTAGAATGTCATGGATCTACTGGTGAATATGTTGGATGTGCTCAATGAAGTTGTTTGCCTTATCTTTTTCAGACTGGACATGAACCGAATCTACTTGAGTAGTTGTAAATGGCATGGCCACATCAATGGGACATAGTGGCTGGAATCCCAAGCCCACTTGAAAAGGGTTGTGGCCAGTTGAGCTGTGGAGAGCCTGGTTATAGCTATTCTGAACATAGGGGAGACTCTAATCCCATGTGCGTAGCTGCTTTGAGTTGTACATGCATAAAATGTGTACAATCATCTTGTTAACAACCTCTGTCTGGCCATCAGTTTGGGGATGGAAGGCTATGGACTTAGTGAGTTTGGTGTCCAACATCGACTAGAGATGGGACCAAAATTTACTGAGGAACCTATTGTCCTAATCTGAGATGATAGACATTGGGATCCCAAAGTGTACCCACACTTGTCTAAAGAAGAGTTTAGCAGTGGCTTTTGTTGTGATATTCTTCTTACAGGCTGTCATAATGGCCATCTTCGAGAACCTGTCGATGACCACAAAAACACAGTTGTTTCCATGCTTAGTAGAAAGAAGGCCCGACATGTAATCCATGCAGATGGATTCCCAAGGTTGACTACAGGTAGGTAGCAGGGTATAGAGGCCTTGGTTCTTGATGGTCGGTTTGGCAATGGCGTAGGCAGTGGATGATTTCATGTACTTCCCGACATCATGTTGAAGATTCGGCTAATAGAAATACTTCTTAACCCTGAAATGTTGAGCCACCCGATTGTAGTGTGCTTCCCAAACCATCTTGGCATGCTCGCTTGAAGGAGCGCAAAGGTGACCCAAGTGGCATTAGGGCATCCTGGAGGTGAAAATCTGGAACGTGCTGACCCGCCAAGAGTGTCTAGTATGTGTGGCCGAATTCTAGGTCACTTTTGTAGAGAAGTGGCCAATCAGAAGTCTCGTTCCCACAAGAGTTGAGAATGGTGGTTAACGCCATGATCGGTGGTTGATTGAGGCAATCTGCAACATTATTGGTGTTTCCCTTCTTATACTTGATATTCAAATGGCACTATTGTAGGTATGTGGACCACTTCTAATGGTGATTATTCTGCAATTTCCCTTGGGTATGTATGAACTGCATGGGCCAGTGGTCTGTGTGGATGACCGTTTCCTTCCCCAAAATGTAATGCTTCCATTGTAAGTAGGCCTCCACAATGGAATACATTTTTTCATAAGTGGGATACTTCCGGATTGTGTCCGAAAGTGTCTCACTGTGATATGCCACTAGATGCCTGTGTTGAGTAAGGACTGCCCCAATAGCATAGTCAGAGGCATCTATCTCAACCTCAAATGGTTGTGGCAAGTCTGGTAATGTGAGCACTGGTGCTGAGTAGAGGAGATGTTTCAACTTTGTGAATTCCTTCTGTTGAGATTCAGACCAAAATAATTTTTTTTTCACTCCTCCCTTGGTGACTTGACTCAAGGGCCAAGTGATATGAGAAAATCCCAACACGAACTTGAGGTAGAAGTTGGCAAGATCCAGAAAGATGCGGAGCTCTGTCAGAGTGGTTGGAGATGGCCAATCCCAAATGAATTGGATCATGGCTGGATCCAAATTTACCTCCTGTTAATCTATAATGTATCCCAGATACGGAACCTGGGTCATGCCAAAAGTGCATATCTCCAAATTGGCACATAAACTATCGGATGTGGTGGAGGTACTCTTCCCAACTTTGGCTAAAGATGAGCATGTCATCTAAGTATACCACTATAAATGAGTTGGTGAATAGCCGCAACATGTCATCCATTAGCCTCATGAAGGTTGCAGGAGCATTCGTCAACCCGAAAGGCATAACCAACCATTCGAAAAGGCCCTCCTTGGCTTTGAAGGAAACCTTCCACACATTGGAGGGTTTGATTGGTACCTGGTGATATCCTGACTTCAAATAAATCTTTCTAAAATATTTTACCTACTTCAGTTGGTCCAGGAGGTGATCAATCTATGGGATTGAGTACCTATTATGGACAATGATCTTGTTCAATGCCTGATAGTCAATACAGAGTCTCCAAGTCCCACCCTTCTTCTGTACCAACATGATCGAGCTCCCGCACGGTGATGAACTCTGACGGATGTGGCCTTTCTGCAATAGCTCTTGAATTTGCCTCTTGATTTCATCGTTCTCCAGAATGGAGCACCAATAGATTGGTCCACTAGGTAGTGACACACCTAAGGTTAAATCGATGGAGTGCTTGACCTAACAGTGTAGAGGAACCCTTGCGGGGGAGGTGAAGATGTCCTTGTACTCCTCCACAACCTTATCCATCTATATTTTTCCTGTGGAGGAGGCCTTTCTAGAGGTTGTGGCCACCGTCTTCTTCTTTCCTTGAGGGCATATTGCTGGCTCACGCGAAGCTCCCGCCCTTGGTGAAGCCACTCGATGGTGTATGGTTGTGGATGTGCTATGGTTAGTAGGCCCACCCGCTTCACCACCTCTACTAAAATGAGGTTCCTTTTGCTACCACTATCGATAATGAACTATAGTAGGGAGCCTTTTACCCACACCTGGGAGTGGAAGAGGTGCTCCTCCTCCTCTGGATCTTCGGGTTCCTCCTTCTGGATCTTTGTGGTGGAAATAATGGTGTTGGGCTCCACATCGATAATTCGCTACCCTTTGTCATTCCCTTTTTCAAGTTTTGACTCAAAGAACATGCATCTGATTTTGAAACCTTTAGCTCGACCTCTAGTGACTTCTTGCCCCGACACTCACTTGTATTGTGAATGGAGCTCTTATGGAACTCAAACCACTTTCCCATGTCCTTTTTCGACTTCGCGGTGTTGTTCTTTGCTTGCAGCTTTGGTGGATTTTCTTAGGCCACCTCGCCTTGGCTTTGTCCTTTGTTCTATGGTTTTGGGGCACCTTTCCCTTACTTTGGATTCACAGATCCAAAGTCTTGCTTCTTCTGTTTAAAATTTTTCTCGATCTTAATGGCATATCGGTAGGCTGTGCTGAGCGAGGAGATGTTTAGGAATTCTATTTCATCCTGTATGTATGTTTGCAAGCAGCTGTAGTATTTTAGTATCAAATGTTTCTCCGAATCCTTGATAGCCAACTTTGTGCGAAGGGTATGGAAAATATTGGTAAACTTTGGCATGTCTTAGTCCCTTCCCTATCGCTACGTGATCCACTTTATGTATTGATCCTCATAGCTTCCGATAGGGTAGTATTGCTCCTTGATGGTAGCCCAAAATGAATTCCAAGTAGGTGTGGCCAAAAACAGTGAGGCTACACATTCATCCTTCTACTTGCAGTAGGTTTCCCACCAGTCCTTGACATGTGGAGCGACTTTGAGAAGAGCGAAAGTAATCTTTTCCCGGCTGGAAAAATCATGAACAAAAAAATACCCTTATAGTATATTTAACCATTTATTTACGAAATCTACATCTCTCTGACCCTCAAATATGGGAATGTCAAAGTTAACTTGTACCTTAAAGGGTGTGGCACTTCTAGAGTAGTTGCTGGAAGTAGATGTGTTGCTCTTCGGTAGCCGCTGAAGGATTTGGGAAAAGTTGTCCATCATCGTGTTGCTTTGTTGCTTGAGGGCCTCTTTGAGCAAGATTTTGATAGGATCTCTTGCTCCCTCATCTTTCTTTTCATTTTCCATGGGAGGCCGTTGAGATTTGCTAGGCTGGTCTTGCAAAGTTTCGACTAGTTCAAGTCCTAACTCCATATATCCCGACCTCGTTGGGGACATGAAAAGAAAGACAGAGAAATAACAGACCACTCTAATACCAATGATCCATATTTAAACATCAACATAACAAATTACAGATATAACCATGCATACAGAAATGCAGCAGAAATAATACTTCATTTCATTACTATAAAATACTGAAATATGCTGACAATCAGAAATGGAGATAAACTAGCTAAGGCGATGGTCGCTTATCTATGAGAAGAGATGTGGTGGCTACATGCCTCAAAACCATGTTACAATGAGGCTCGAAGGCCTATTTATTGTTGAGAAACAATGTAAAACCCTAAACATCTAGAAACCTAACCCTAGGAGATGAAACACCAAATTATGGGCCCCGTTTGGGTAAATTGGTACATCAACTTCCTGGGGTCGTAACTTTGGCATACGATCTTCATTTGACACAAACAATAGCTTGTTTGAAAGATCTATCTGAGGGCTATAGCTTTAAAAAAAGCAACATCGGTCCATGGGGCCATGTTGCTTCCAATTTTCCCAAAAAACGTTGTTTAGGGCCTCAAAATGGCTCCGGAAGTTGAGGACCCAAAAAACTGCGAAAAATATTAAACTATGCTACAATTAAGGAAGCTGAAAAAAATAAAAGAAACAATGGTGGGGGTCTAAGTGGAATTGGAAGGTGGCCACCAATATCCACTTAGATCACTTCTAGGCATAACTCAAAACTTATCATCATTCAATACTTGGATTAATGCTTATTCTCCTGAGTAGGTTCCTCAACATGTTTATAATCCTACAATTTTATGGAAAAATTTTAGTCCTCCTCCAATTGAATACCCTACTTCATGGCCGTAGTGGCCCTCTCTCTAGACCTCATCCTCAAGCTACATATCCCCATGGCCTTAGGAATAGTTTGGACCCCCTTCCCTAGGGCATTCTTTCATTAAAAATCAACAACATCAACCACAAATGTTTCCTAATGCACCACCAAGGTATCCTCCTCCATGGTCATAAGTACCTCTGCAACCTTATGCTAATCCATATCCTATCCCTTATCCTAACCCATACCTTAGCCCTAATTCAAACTCTAATCCATACTCTAATCCAAACCCTAGACCTAACCCTAGTCCATACCCTAATCGAAAACCTAGACCTAACCCTAGACTTAACCGAAGTCCAAAGCCTAAACCAAATCCTAATCCAAATCCAAATCCTAGTCCAAGCCTTAACCCAAACCCTAGCCTAAACCATATCCCAAACCCTAATCCAAACCAACAGGTTGCACAAATATTTGAAACACCTATTCTTCCCATTCCCCTTTATGAAAAAAATGATATATCCTCGAGGTTGGGGCAAGGGGTGAGTTTGGAAACATCTCCTATCACTACAGAAGGTTCACCCCAGGAAGATATAATTCAAAGACCATTAAAAGATCAGTATTTCAATGGAACTTGTTCTGAAACCGTTGTTGAAACTCAAAACCCTAGAATTTTCCTTAACTATAAATCTTGTTAATATAAAAAGAAGATATTTGAGCTTGAACTTGAGGGATTTTTCTTTTGTCTTTCACCATATCCTTCATGCCTCCAAGGGAGTGATTATCAAGCTATGGAAGATTTGTATGATTTGGAGAATCATAAATCTGCGGATCCCATTGAATCTTGGTTTCAAGTAGTCTTCAACACACCTTATTCCCTCATCATTCAACAACTCTTTGTACCATACCCATTAAAGAAACTTGTTGATCATACCCTCGTATGTCTTGAATTTTATTCTTTAAAACTAAGTGTGAGTATATTTAGCATTCTATTATGCACATGTCGACATTGGAAGTACTCCTACACTTGAAGGAGATATTCCCCTCTCTAAATTAGGGTAGGGTAGTATAAGAGAAATGAATAAAAATTTCAATTGAATTAAAATTCTATAACAACACTCTTGAAACTGCAATTCTTAAGGCACAACTATTGGAATTTCTATCATTAAGCACTCTTGTGGTAAGACTTGTCAGAATAAATTCACTCTTAATGCCTCATATTCTATAAAAAGACTTTGATTATTGGTTAAGATTAATCATTGGGCTGGTTAGTGGGATTGTTATTCTTATATTTAAGACTTTCCATTCATAAGCTTAAAAACTTACTTTTGACCTATTCATTCTAACACACTGTCATCCAAGAAACCTTTTCAAGTTTCTCTTCGAAGGTATTGATGAAAAAACTCTTATGGTGGACCACCCCTATAAAACCCTAACGAGCTTTCATGAGAACCCTTACATGATTGCTATGGGGTAAAATTCACGGTGTATGGAGAATGAAAATACCCTCAAAGGTCTTCTTGGGACCTTCGATAGACTGTAAGATTATCTGCAACCGTCACAAATTTACATGCATGTTCATAAACAATTACCTCAAGCCTCCATGTAGATTTGCTGGAGAGCACAAATGCAGCTAGGTGGAAGTCCGCTGAGCCGGCTCGACATCAAGTCCTGCATAAAGAAGAGACAAGTGTAATCACGACATACAACTTTGATAACTAATACATGAATACATAAAGAACATATAATTGCATACAACTAAGCTACTCATGCAAACATGTATTGGACAAACAACTTAATGAATGATAGTACAAACACCACGGAGTAGATAGTACAATTGCAGTTCTATATTAATGTTGGAAGAGTGATTACAACCATTTGTTGCATCAGCCTTCCTCTACCCCTTCGGCTTCTCTCTCTCTCCCTTCGAGACAATGCTCAACAGTCAAGTATGCTATCTTTTCAAATGCTCTAACCCTTATCACAATAGTCCTAGCTTTGCTTATGTAGCAATTGAGTTAGGGTTGCCAAGTTCTTCTTTGAGTTCACTAGGGAAAAAGCAATGAACTTGCAATGCTTTTCAGCTCTTTCCCATTTTCCTCCTTCTTTCGGATTAGAAATCCTCCAAATAGTTCGATTTTGGATGTTTCCTTGCTTTTCTTGAGTAATTTTAGGAACAAATATCTAGATATTTATGAGTCAATTCATTCCTTTGACCCTTGGAACTTCATCAAGTTTCACTAACGTTGTCCCCTTACTAGAAACTTGAGTTAGTAGGGTCACTAACGCACCCTTAGGCTTGCAAACAGGATTTATAAAGTAGGTTGTTAGTGTACAACCAACTTTAGTGTGGAATCACTTGTAATTGTGGTCTTTGCTTCAGCTATCATGTCTTTCCCCTCTGAGTTGATGAGGAGGTCAATTTGTTGTATAATAGATGCCCCCTAAATTATTAGATTAGAGGCTGTGATGATGGTCGAAATACTTTACTTTAATTGTAATTTTCCTTCAAAAAGAGAGAGAGGATCGAAGCTTTGGGCGGTAAGGGAAACCTGATACAACACATATATATACATGCTAAAATCATGTCCTAAGTCGGGCATTCTCATGCTCAGTTGCTATGTTAGAGTGATTTTTCTCTAAAGAGATATGACGGTAGGTTGCCGATAAGCACAATGCGGATCCAATGTCATAATAGAATCATCTTGAAAATCTATCTACAAAAAACAATATTTGCAACTTCGGAGAGGAAACAAGGCTGAATGATGCAAGCCTCTACCCAAGGTCTTGATTTCTGCTTCACCGAACAACATAGATCGATACATGTGAATATACGCATTGACATTGAACATGCACGAAATCATTTGATTACTAGTCAATAATGGAGACCATTAACAAACGCGAGGAAGGCCACCAATAATGGTGATGGTCTCCAAGATGCACAGTACAATCTAACGAGTGTGAAAGATGTCTTTGTTGTTGAACACCAATAGAATCGCTTAACCATGAGCCAATAATGAGAACCCTTGATCAAACACAAGGTAACCTGCCACTAATGTTTGCAAGTACCAAGGCACTGAATGTGTTTCTAGGTTATCTTCCTAGATAGAGAGTTGAAGTTGATAGGAAGAAACCTGTCGAAAGGTAGGCAATAATGTGTCCTACATCAATCGACACGAAATGGGACAAGAATGATTTTGTTTTTTGATGAATATTTTGAGCATTTGCGTCTAAACAACAAAGGGCATGATGAAAGGATATGCTTGATAAGTTGATGTAGGAAAAAAAAGGTTAACCCTTGAGCAATAGAAGGCACGACAACGGTTTTAACCAAACAACACTAGACTCATGAACACCAAAGAGTGTTAGAATACAGAGATGCAATCATCAGGGTATATAGGCTAAACTCATAGGATGGTAGGGTTCATAGTGAGAGGCTGTCACAAGGAAGGTTTATCTGAGGGAGTGCCATGCTCAAGGGAACTACTGCTGCCAAAGCATGCTTTTTAATACAGAATACAGTTGTATTGTCCACTTTCCCCGTCTGATTAATTTAGCGAGTCCAGATGGGTGAACTCATCGATCTTTTCATATTTTAAGAGTCTGAAAAGGACCACAAAAAAGAGCAATTCTTTGCCCTATCTGATTAGTTTAATGAGTCTAGACAGGCAAACTCAACAATCTTTTCATTTTTAAAGAGTCTGAAAAGGATCGCAAAAAGAGTGACTCTATTTCTTGTCTGTGTAATTTAAAGAGTCCAGACTAGTGTTATAGACATTTTTGGGCACTTCAACCTGTTGGCATTATGATACATGTGTTGTACTTGATGGCAACCCACTCATCTCAGATGATAAATTATAGTGCAGCAAAGTTCACGCACTTTCATGAAGATAAAAGTTTATTTCATGTAGAGAAAAGTTCACGCACTTTTATGTGGAGAAAAGTTTATTTCATGTGGAGAAAAGTTCACGCAATTTTATGCAGAGAAAAGTTTATTTCATGTGGAAAAAATTTCACACACTTTTATGCGGAGAAAAGTTTATTTCATGTGGAGAAAAGTTCATGCACTTTTATGCGGAGAAAAGTTTATTTCATGTAGAAAAAAAGTTCACGCACTTTTATGTGGAGAAGAAGTTTATTTCATGTGGAGAAAATTTCACGCACTTTTATGTGGATGATAATAATGTTTATTTCATGTGGAGAAAAAGTTTATTTCATGTGGAGAAAATTTCACGCACTTTTATGTGAAGAAAAAGTTTATTTCATGTGGAGAAAAGTTCACGCACTTTCATGGTTGGTTCATGGTATTGGTCCGATAGTTTTTTGATCCTATGGTTTTGGTCCATGGTATTGCATCCAAAAGTGTTGATCCCAAGTATTGGGTTCATGGTATTGTGTTATTATGGTTTTGGACTGTGGTATTGTGAAAGGCCTAAGACTATAAAAGATGAAGGAGATCATTTGGCAAATCATCATCTGAATTGTTATTGAATATCTGATAAAGTGCTAGATCTGGAATACTGTGATTGGGTTATGGTGCAGATCTGGATCTGAATAAAGAAGGAACCTAAGCGCAAGGAGAAGGATAAGTTCTATTGATGGGCCTTAATCTTTAAGCTTGAATGATAGTATTTTTTGTTCTGGGTCTAGATTTGGTGTGTGGTTACAGTTACTGTGATTTGGATACAACTATCAGAGAAGTGTCTACTTGATTCAGTGATAATTGGTGAAAAGGAGATTGTTTGATGCAGAAATTCTTGATGATTGATTGATGTTCATGGATCCAGTCTGAAAAATTTATGAAACGTGGTCCCTGGAAGAAAGAGAAGTTTGTAGCCTTCTGTAGGCCAGCACCTACGTACTAG
>APFE031646690.1:0-23897 GCA_000404065.3 Pinus taeda | reverse complement strand
CCAAGAAAATTGCACTTTGGCTATCACAGTCTATCCTTATAGCTCCCTATACTAACCCCATACTTGAACACAATCTCTGCAACCAAACTGCTTCCTTGCTTGCATGAGCGGCTTCCATGTATTCTGCCTCTGTAGTTGATAGTGCCACTACAAATTGTTTCTTATTCATCCAACTGATTGCACCTCCAGATAGGTTAAACACATACCCACTTGTACATCTTCTTTGATCTAGATCTCCAGCCCAGACTGCATCAATAAAGCCACAAATATCCAACACTCTGTCCAATCTTGGTCTTCCTTGGTAGCACAAACCATAATCACTAGTGCTACGCAAATACCTGAAAACTTGCTTCACTGTTGTCCAATGCTCCTTCCCTGGTTTTGAAATAAACCTGCGCAATACTCCCACTGCATGTGCAATTTCTGGTCTAGTACAGACCATTGCATACATCAGGCTATTGACTACACTTGCATATGGAACACGGGACATGTCCTCTTCCTCTTCTTGTGTCTTGGGACACTGTTCAGCAGATAACCTCACACCTACAGGAATAGGAACCTTCACAGGTTTACTATCCTACATATTAAACTTCTGCAATATTTTCTCGACTTACTTCCCCTGATTTAACCAGAGCTTCCTCTTTGTATGATCTCTTTTAATTTCCATGCCCAAAATATAGTTTGCAGCACCAAGATATTTCATGTCAAATTTGGAGGACAATTGGGTATTCAAATCCTGGATAATTTCTTTGTCGTTTCCAACCAGCAACATATCATCCACATACAAGACCAAATAAATAACATGGTCACCAATTAATTTAAAGTACACACAGTGATTTTCTTTGCTTCTGGTGAAGCCAAGTCCCCGTAGAAATGTTGCATTTCTTATACCACATCCTTGGCGACTGTTTTAACCCATACAAAAACTTCTTTAACTTGCATACCAGTTCTTTCTTACCCTTCACCGCAAAGCCTTCAAGTTTCTTCATGTAGATATCCTCTTCCATATCCTCATGAAGAAATGTTGGCTTCACATCCATCTGTTCTACCTCAAAATCAAAAGCATCAACAACAGATAAAAGTAATCTAATAGAAGTTACCTTGGTAACAAGAGAAAATATATCACCAAAATCAATTCCCGACACCTGGGAATAACCTTTTGCTACCAACCAAGCTTTGTATTTCTCCACTTTTACTTCTGAATTTGTCTTCTTTTTGAACACCCACTTGTTGCCAATGGGTTTCCTTCCAGCCGACAACTCAACCAAATCCCAAGCCACATTTTTGTGCAAATATGCCATTTCATCAACCATGGCCTCTTTCTAGAGTTTTCCATCCTCTGAATCCACTGCTTCCTTCACAGTTCTAGGATCATCATTAGTAACAGACAAAGCAAAATTTGAACAAAAAGCAGATGGACTATACCTTTCTAGCTTCCTTCTTTCTCGAACTGATCTTCTCACTGCCAGAGTTTGTGGCTCTTCATCTTCTGATTCCTCCTCTACTGTAGAGTCTGATTCTTCATCCTTTAGCTCAAACTCTATCTTCTCAGGTTCCTTTGGTTGGACTTCATGTTTAATAACATCTTTTACCTCTTTGAAAACCACATCTTAGTTGTACACAACCTTACTTGTTACTGGCTTCCAAAGCTTATAACCCTTTAAACCATCCTTATACCCAATAAAGATGCACTTGTCAGATTTACTATCCAACTTGGTTCTTTTCTCCTTTGGAACATGTACATATGCATCACATCCAAATACCCTCAGATGTGAAAGAGAGGGTTTCTTACCAGTCCATAGCTCTTGTGGAGTCTTATCCTCCAACATTGATGAAGGTGACCTGTTGGCCGGTTAACATGCAATATCCACTGCCTCTGCCCAGAATTCTTGTCCTAACCCTACACCACTGAGCATGTTTCTTGCCCTTTCCATCTTCATTCTTTCTGCAACTCCATTTTGCTGAGGTGTATATGGAGTATTCTGCTGTTGTGATATACCACACTTCTTATAAAATTCTTCAAATTCCTTGCTGCAAAACTCTCCACCATTATTTATCCTCAACACCTTTATCTTCTTCTCTGTCTGATTTTCCACGAGAGCCTTAAATTCTTTAAACCTGACAACGACTTCAGATTTCTTCTTAAGGAAATATATCCATGTATTCCTTGAGAATTCATCTATAAATGATACATGTACATAGAATTACCCAATGATGGAACCTTCACAGGTCCAAACACATTACTATGCACAAGCTCTAATATATGGTTCGCCCTCTTACTACCAGAGGGGAAACTCACCCAATTCTGCTTCCCATATACACAATTTTCACAGAAATTAAAATCCAGAGAGCTATTACTCATACCTTCTACCATAGCTTTACCATGAAGTATTCGAAGGCCTTCCTCTCCAATATGTCCAAGCCTTTGATGGCATAACATGGTCTTCTCTCTAGAGACCACTAGATTTTCTGCTCCACTTTTAGGAACCATAGGATTGTTGCACCCATCAATAACAATGCTACCTTGCAGCTTGTATAGAGTTCCAATCCGAACTCCCCGCATCAATACTAGTGCTCCCTGAACCATTTTGAAAGGTATCCTTCTCGAACACTGTTTTTACATATGCATCATCCAACTTGCTTACAGAAATCAGATTTCTGGCTAATGTAGGAATATGCAGAACACCCGGAAGTGTTCTAACCCTTCCACCTTGTAGTGTCAACTTTACTTTTCCACGACCAATGATTCTAGCCTTCCTATCATCCCCTAAGAAGACATCAACACCATCGTATTTCTCATACTCACATAACCACTCTCTATGGGGAGTGAAGTGAAAGGATGCACCTCAGTCAATCAGCCATGCCTCATGATCTACATATGTACTTGAAGAAGCCAAGTACACATCTTCACCTTCATCTGAGGTGGTTTTCGCCTCTGCAGAAGGAGCATCATCAGATCCCTTTCCTTTATCAGGAGCATTAGATTTACAATCCCTTTTGTAGTGCCCTTCCTTTCTGCATTTCCAGCACACCACCTTTACAAGTTTTCCTAGAGACTTAGATCTCCCTCTAGATTTAGATCTCCCACTCGATGACTTATTTTTGTTTCTGATCTAGGACTGTCCTTGTACAGGCAAGGTATCACCATTCTGGCTCTCCATATTTTTCCATCTCATCTCCTCCGTCAACAAGGATGAGACTAGTTCATCAAACTGCAAGGTAGTTGCATTGCTACCTATTGCAATAACCAGACTATCCCACGAATCTGGTAGAGAACACAACAAACTGATGCACTTATCTTCATATGAAATTTTAATATCAACAAATGCTACCTGACTTACCACAGTATTAAATGCATTAATATGCTCTGTCACCGAGTCTCCATCTTTCATCCTCAGGTTATACAGCTTTTTCCGCAGGAACAGTTTATTCACCAGAGACTTAGATTGGTACAAAGTCCCTAACTTATCCCACAAAGCCTTCGTCGTAGCTTCCCCTAATACATTTAGCAATACTGAATCTGAGACACATAATCGTATTGTGCTCTTTGCCTTCCGATCCAACTTCTTCCATTCTTCATCGAACACTCCCATTGGTTTAGTACCCAAATCTACCACGATCCACTGATCTTTATCCACCAACAGATCCTCCATCTTCAGTTTCCACAACTCAAAACTCTGAGCATTAAATTTCTCGATCTCTATCTTTCCACTGCTCGCCATCTTCTTTCACCACTAGAATTGGTCTTGCAGATCTCCCACTGAACAGGGTCTACCACAAGCCTGAGCGAAACCCCTCAGCAGCAAAGGCGTCCCCTTGAAGCCAAAACAACTCTGATACCAAATGTAGGTTTTAACCCGGTATAGAAATTACCTGCATAAAAATTCTAAAGCACATAAAATAAACAATGCGAGAGCATAACACATAAAACACATATACACAGATATTTTCCCCTGGATCCCAAAACTGGGACTACCAACTTGATTTTTCATTATGTTCCTTTCAATGTTATAATACATATTTATACATGCCGAAGCGTCCAATACCATGGACAAAAAACCATTGCGTCCAATACCATGGACTGAAAACCATCGCGTCCAAAAACATGTGCGAAAATCATGCAAAAAACCATAGGTGGGTCTACCCATCCTAACATAGGGTCCAAAACCAAAATTTTCTAGAGTGCTGCCCCAGACCCCATAAAGAGGGGTTACGGGTACTCCTCAAACCCCCTATGACCCCCCCCCCTGCTACACAATCAACGCAACAAAGGGGGGCTCTGCCCCCCCACTAACTACGTGAGGGTTAGTTGGAAAAGACAAAGATAAATAGAATTGTCAACGTAAGAATTCGAAGAGCACCAAAGGTGATATGTCATGACATGGGATTAAGGATCTTTGTTTGCTTTCCCATCAAACTTAGGACAATCGCTCGAGATATTGGATGGAACTAGAGGTAAGTATGGCGAATGAAGAATTGGATCATTCGTAAGGCGAGACACATCTGGCAACTCTAGTGTGGCTAAGAACGGAAATTGAGTATTAAAAGGCATTGGAGGTCGATAAGCGGATCCAAGTGGAGGAGCCTATCCCTGCTGGTAAGGATTTTGGCCCCATAGTGGGGGATTTTTTCCATATGCAATTTGATTTTGCCCCCATTATGGGTTACCTTGGCCATATGGAGGATTTTGGCCTTGAACACCTTGGAACTCTTCGATCATAGGTTGCTGATAAGCATCATACGGGTTAAGTGGTTGTTGAGCCTGTTGACCATGGACATGTGGATATTGTACTTTTTTTCCGTGAACATAAGGGTTTTGAACCTATTTTTTCTCCTATGTCGTCATTTTTCCCCAACCAGCCGTCATTTGTTCAGCTGTCAACATTGCGGGTCAGAAATCCTGATCTCTTAAATTTTATTAAACCAAACTTGGTAAACCACATCACATCGCTCTGCCTTCAAAACATTTCAATTTGGTTAAAAACCATAATATATATATATATATATATATATATATATATATATATTATATATATATATATATATATATATATATATATATAAGAAAAAAAATATTAGGAGGAAAGGTGGGGTCCGCAAAGAAAAAAATGGTAAACAATGAGGAGTTACAAGCCAATGTTAACCACTATAGGGATGAAGTCAATAGAATGTGATATCACCTCAACAACAAAGAAAAATCAAAAACATAATTTTGGGAAGAACAAAATAATTTGACGTCGATGATGGAGAAAATATGTTAATTTTAGGTATGTTCTATGCTTAGAGCAATTTATTTCAATTTTCACAATTAACTCCATATCTTTTCCAGATAAGCAGCCACATACACATTAAAGTAAACTTCAAATAGAACATAAACATAAATCACAGAAGACAAGCCAAGACAAGAGGACACAAGATGTGGTGCTAGCCAGGGACAAACCCCAATGTGGGGAAACCCTTGATCAATTCTTCTTATATGTTCTTCAATACTTCAATAGAGAGAGAGAGAGATAGTATGTTTACAACAGAAGTCAACACTTTGACTTATCTAGATAAGAGCATAGATCATTTCTAATAATATGATACATGAGATTAGTTGAAGACATGTTGCTTCAACTAATTCTCCAAGGTGACTCCTTCACCTATAGTCGTGTTGCATTTCATCATCATGTTGCACCTCACCGAGCTGCACCATGCTGCATCTATCATCACTACGCTGCATCTCATCACGCTTCATTAATCATGACTTTACCCATCACTGTACTGGATTATGTGCCATTGTTGCACCTTGTTTCCATCCTGACCTATGTGTTGGTTGCACCTTGCTTGCTTGTTGTCCCTTGCTTGCTTGTTGTCCTTAGCATGCTTGTTGTTGCATGCTAGTTGTCCCTTGCATGCTAGCTGTAACATTGCATGCTTTGTGTATTTGCTGATAATTACCATACAACTGTCCCAATGTTAGTTAGTTCCCTTGCATGCTGCTCTCCTTCGGAGACAGATGCTCCGACTGTTTCAGCAGTTCCTAATAGCTCTGGTAGTTCTGGTTGTTCCCGACAATTCTAGCAGTTCTAGTTGTTCCCGGCAGTTCCAACTTTTTCGGCAGTTCCAACTTTTGCAATAGTTCTGGCATTTCCTGATTTTCCAGCTTTTCTGGCTTTTCTTGCTTTTCTAGCGGCTCCAACTTTTCTAGTATTTCCAGCTGTTCTGGCATTTCCGGGATTTCAGATAGTTCCAGCAATTCGAGCTTTTCTGGAAGTTTCAACAGTTCTATCTTTTCCGGCTTTTCTGGTAATTCCGGCTTTTCTGGGAGTTCCGAATTTTCAGGTTTTCTGGCAGTTTCGAATTTTCTTGCAGTTCCGGCTTTTCCAGCAGTTCTAGCTTTTCTGACAGTTCCGGCTTTCTGCCCTGTAGATCAGGGCAACGTTATTCCTTAGGATCTCTCCTCCTACTAAAACCCAAAGACAAGTAGAGAGAGGAATAGATCCCAAGTGTGTTGAAATGATTTGAAGTTCACCTCTATTTATACTAAAACGTTGAGCACATGTGGGGTTTATTTGGTTGCTCGCTGACCTTGACGAATTGTCATATAACGCAAATAAATTCATAAATCCATGAATACTTATCGGAATTGGATGATCTTTAGATCAATCCTACACCTGTCGATGAAAGGGATCTAAGAAAAATATTAGCTGCCATAAATAAGATGACCCACATGGAGTTTGGCCCTAGTTTCCAATTTTAACACTCCCTCTCAACTAGGGAGAACTCCATCCGTTGATCCATATGTCCGATTGTACTATCCTGCACTACTCTGTTATGCTCTGATCTACTTAGCTCTGCTCTGCTGAGCTCTGATCTACTCTGCCGAGCTCTGCTCTACTTTGATTGAGCTCTGCTCTGCTCTGCTGGAGCTCTGATCTGCTCTGCTTAGCTCTACTCTGCTTTGATTGAGCTCTACTCTGCTCTGCTTTGCTCTGCTCTGTTGAACCATGAAGAAGAAGAATTGATCGAGAATGTCTCATACCATTCTCTACTGACCCGAAGTCAGTTTCATCTGAAGAGAGTGTGTCACATCACTCTTACTGACCTGAATTCAATTTTACTGATCCCAGATCAATATAACAAGAGAGCGTCTCAAACCACTCATACTGATCCCAGATCAATTTCTTTGATCCCATATCAATGTCACAAGAGAGTGTTTCAAACCACTCATATTGATTCTAGATCAATGGAGGTCATCCTAGCATAGGGAGTACGGTAGATACAACGATGCGTCCATCGATAGTACTACTATGGCCCCTATCCTCATTTCCCTACTCATTGATCAGATGACAGGTACTTCCCATGAGTCCTAGACTGCATGGGCAGGATGCCTCGATAGGAGAACTAATCATCCTATCCACAGGAGAACAAATCATCCTGTCAGTGGATGCCATAGAGAACTAATCATCCCGGCCCACAGGAGAACTAATCATCTTGTTCCATAGTCACCACGGAGAACAAATCATCCTGGCCCACAGGAGAACTAATCATCCTGTTCCATAATCGCCACAGAGAACAGATCATCCTGGCCCACAGGAGAACTAATCATCCTGCTCCACAGTTGCCACAAGAGAACTAATCATCCTGGCCCATAAGAGAACTAATCATCTTGTTCCACAGTTTCCATGGGAGAACTAATCATCTTGGCCTTTAGAAGAACTAATCATCTTGTTCATAGTGCACCACTAGGGGAGGGTGAGTTTCCCTGTGGTCGTATGTTGCTCCAGTAAGTATCCCAAGCCCCCCAAAGCTCAATGCATCCAACATGCAAGACCCTTATAAAAGCTCAATGCATGCAACATGCAAGACCCTTATAAGAAGGTCTCTCAACAACTCCAAGCCATTCAGGAAAGTCACATATTATTTCTCAACATGGTATTAGAGCTAAGGTGACAAAGTCAAGGAAGGGCATCTTATAAAGGGACACTCAAGGATCAAATCTCGAGAAGGACATTAGAACAATTTGAAGGATATCGAAGTGAAGTCAAGATATACAACAAAGCATCAAAACCCTATATTCTTCCCATTGAAGACATCATCAAGAGGTCATTATTGATCCTCATCAACAAGACTTCACCATCAAAAGGGATCTCCCTCTCTGTGAGATCAAGGATCATTATTGAAGAAAATTATCTTCAATAAATAGAAGTTTTCTATCCTCTATATCATCATCAACATTAAGAAAGCAACAAGAAGGAGCATCCTATCAAGTAATTATATTTATGTCCACATTTGAATTTGTCAAAATGTCTTTTTGCAAGGAAAGCAACAAACTGGTTGGGGCTTCAGACTATCTTGCATGGAAGAAAAGGATAGATCTGAACCTCATTGAAAATCAGGTTATGGATCAGGTCAAAGGATCTATCACTAAACCAAGAAAGGAAGATGCTCAAGCTCTTGCAAAGTATATGAAAGGGGAAGTCAGGACCCAAAGGATTGTCATAGAATCCATCAATGATCCCCTCATCCTATATGTATCCAAACTCGAAACTTCAAAAGAAATCTATGACAAACTGGTAGAGTTGTATTTTGTAAGCACTGTTGGAGAAGTCATCTCAATAAGGCAAGAAATCTACAAATTGAGGATGTCAAGGGAAGATGGAATAGCCTCATGCTTTATGAGGATATTTGAAATCCGAGATCAACTAAAAGATCTAGGAGAAGTCATGACTGACAGAGAAATGACTACAGTTGTATTAAATGCACTACCAGAAGAGTGGGGTAACTTCACTTCAAGTATTTGTGGGAAGAAAGAAGCTACTCCATTCTAGGATCTATGGTCACTATGCAAAATTGAAGAATCTAGACTAAAGGCCAAATCTGATGTGGGAGCAGGTGAGCAAAATCAAGCATACACTGCTATGACGAAAAGAAAGGGGAAATTTGGAAAGTTTGGTCCTCAGAAAAAGAAGAAGAACATGGCTAAAATACAATGCTATGGGTGTCAAGAATTTGGGCACTATAAAAGAGATTGTCCTAAGCTCAACAAGGACAATAACAAAAGAAGAAGAGAAGAAGATTACATCACTGAGGAAGTGGAGGAAGTTGAAAGGAAGAAGTCGAAGAAGGAGGAAGTAATAGATCTCCACTATTGAGATAGTCTTCCTCACATAAATTCTTTTCAAGTTCCTAAGTCTTCTGCTATAAGATATGGCTATCATGATTCACTAGGTAAAATAATGGGATGCATCAAGGCATCATGGAAGCATTGAAATCAAGAGCTCGAGACATCATAGAGAAGCATGAAAGATGGCTAGAATCTATGGAAGTCAAGGATATAGCTCTTGGGAATCTCATTGAAAACATAAGTGGCAAGGTCATCTAGTACAAGGTTTATCATACATCTGTCAAAAGGAAACATATTTTGATGGGGATACTTTAGATCCTCAAGATTCTCTGATGGAATCTACATTGAAAGGTTCATCGATCATGAGGGGAAGCAAGTGTTTCATCAAGAATTCCAAACTTGTGGAATTCATGGATGATGGTATGATGACATAAAAGGAGAAGCAAATCAAGGGATTGAAGCTCTTTCAATCAAGGAAGTTGCTGTAGGAAGTTTGGATGACCCAAAGGAAAAAGAGGTATGTATGCTTACAGTCTATATTGAAGAGTCATGTCATATGGTTGCAGGTAACATGGATCAATGCTCTATCGTGAGAGCATAATCAAAGGAAGGATCTCCTCCTTCGAAGGAATGCAGAAATGCATGGTCACACATTCATTAAAATCAACATAATATGTTCTCATATGTAATATGAGGTGGTTGACTATAATTGAGGAATTCTGATTGGAAGTTCCTGGGAATGAAATGTGTGAAGGAAGGAAGAGATCATAGAATATGCAACCATGTTAAAGGCAATCAACATCCGAAAGATCAAGAAGATTTGACTAGGATATCTCCATGGAAGATATGAAGACTCTATTGGAATCTGGAAAGAAAGAGACCATTACCAATATATATCTTTGGGAGATGTGTCAATATGTATGCAGGATGCTGACACAAACTAGAAAATGTCATGATGAAATACCATCACAAAGGTAATGTTGATTTTAATGTTCATTCCTTTATTTTTTGAACAAATATCTGGATGGGTTTATGCAAGGTTGCAGAGGAAACATAGCATGAAGAAAGCAACATGGCATGAAGGAAGGCCATATATGGATTGATGGATCCCTTTCTGATGATGACATGGTTGACCCATGTATGAAAATGATGGATGGTCGGTGCCGTATGAAGAAGAAGCCAAGGTTGAAGAAGAAGCCGAGGAGGAGGAAGGAGCAAAAGGTTGACTATTTTCTTGGGAATTGCGCAACCAAATAGGGGCTCCTCCTATTCTTTAGGAACTAATTTCCTTAGGAATTGTGCAAGGAAATAGAGCAGGAGGCCAAGAATTGGTTAAGTATTTTGCAAAGCAATCTTAGGAGGAGGAGATCAATATTGCAGTGCAGGTTGTGCTTCATGATTGAATCCATCATTATAATAGATCAAATTTTCTCATCTAATAGAGGAGGGGTCTTTCCCAGTTGGGTTCCCCAGTAAAAACTGTGTTCATTGTGATTGATTGCATGTGTTTTTATTGTATGTTTTCCCTTCCACAGATTGAGTAGAAGAAATTTGTGTCTATTGTTTTAAGTTCAAATTCATTGGTAGTTGCAAATTTTGAGTTATTTCTACATGGACCTCAAACCCTTGTGGCTGCTCAATGTAGATTTCTTCACATCGATCTAGTGGATGCTCCATCCTATCTCAAAAGTTGTCGAAATAACTGCTCGAATAGAGGAGTATTTGACTATGGGAGCAAAAGGCTCATCGTAGTCTACTCCCTCTTTTTAAGAGAATCCACGAGCAACAAATCTAGCTTTGTATTTTTCCACATTGCCATCTACTGCATACTTTAAGTCACAATTGACTTCCCATTTGGTCTTGATACAATCTCCCAGATATCATTCTTTATGATGGAGTTGTGCTCCTCCACCATCTCATCTCTCTACACTTGTTGGTTGGATGCTTCCTTAAGCTAGAAGGCTCTAAGTTTATGATGTTGGTAATCAAAGCCATGTACATCAAAAACTTTTGCAGAGGTCTTCTCTCCTTGAAATTGGTCTTGCGAGGGTTGGCATTCTCTCATTCATCTCGTAAGGTCCGCTTTGCCCACCTGAGCCTCTTGACTGATGTTGAAGAAGTTGACTACTCCTCCTACATTGAAGGTTGGGTATCTCTGCTACTGGAAGTCTCTGCTCTCAGCTTCTCTTTTGGTTCCTCCTCTTGAGGCCCCTCTGCAATTGTTGGTAGGTCTTGATATTTCTTAGATGCCGAGTTCTCATCAAACTAGACATGTCAACTCAACATTGTCTTCTCGTGATATGTCAAGAAGACCCTATAAACCTTGGAATTCTTGTTGTATCCCACGGGGATGTTCCTCTCACTGGAGGGCTACAACTTTGCCCTCTTTTCCATAGGTATGTGGATGTAGACTAGATGTAGAGCCCTGTGATGGAGATGGTCCGTCCTCCTTGCAAAAACTCGTAGATGCTATCATTGGTGTGCACTAGTGGATGAGCAGGCTGACCTTGAAGTCTATATAAGTTTCTCTCTCAAATTCTAACCTTTATCGCAGTCTCTAGAATCTGGATTGGCTCCCTCTAGGAAAATGAACACTTGCCCCCTCCGGAAGTTGAATTCAAAACCTTTTTACTCCATGATTGAGATGGACAAAAGGTTCTTTAGGTCAAGTAGATAGAGTACCTCCCGCGCATGAAAGGACCCCCCTGACTCAAGCTGGAACTAAAGTATCCCTTGCCCCCTCACTGCATACTTGTCATCATTGCCAAGCTCAATATGTCTCTGAATCGTTCTATGCAAATCTACTAAATATCTGTCTAGCCTTTGAGGTGGTAGGCACCATTGTCGAAGTACTAGGGGCTTCTATCAATATCGCTGGTAGAAAGGTAAGACATGCGTGAAAAAGTCACTCTCGAACGTGGAAGCAAGTTCGCTCAACCGTTTCTCTATTGTTGTTGCAACTTTCTGTGACTTCCCTTTGCCTTTCTTCATATGTGGACACTGAGAAGCAAAATGGCCATTCTTATAACAAATATAGCATTTGATCTTGGACATATTTCTCTTCTACTAGAGTAGGTTAGGCTAGGTTAGATTAGGTTAGGTTAGGCTAGAGTAGGTTAGGCTAGGGGAGGCTAGAGTAGGCTAGGCTACACTAGAATAGGCTAGGGTAGGCTACTTTAGGCCAGACTATAGTAGGTTAGGCTTGAGTAGGCTAGAGTAGGCAAGCGTGCAGGTTAGGTTAAGCTAGCGTAGGCTAGGGTAGGTTAGATTGTGCTTGTTAGGGTAGGTTAGGCTAGGCTACGATAGGGAAGGTTAGACTGCGTTAGGGAAGGCTAAGCTACGTTAGGCCACGCTGGGCTAGGTTACGCAAGGCTAGGTTAGGAAATGTTTGGTTAGGTTAGGTTAGGTTAGGCGAGGCTAGGTTAGGCTAGGTTAGGGAAGGTTATGTTAGGCTAGGTTAGGCAAGGCTAGGCTAGGGAAGGTTAGGTTAGGTTAGGCTAGGTTAGGCTACACTAGGCTAGGCTAGGATAGGCTAGGTAAGGTTACTCTACTCTAGGTTAGGATAGGTTAGGTTAGATCAGGTTAGACTAGGTTAGGTTAGCTTAGGTTAGGCTAGCTTAGGTTAGGCTAGCCTAGTCTAGGTTAGGCTATATTATGTTAGGTTAGCTTAGCTAAGCATAGGTTAGGCTAGGTTAAGCTAGGTCAGGCTAGAGTAGGCTAGGTTAGGCTAGAGTAGGCTCGATTAGGCTAGGCTATGATAGAGTAGGGTAGGTTAGTTTAAGTTAGATTAGGCTAGTCCAAGCTAGAATAGGTTAGGTTAGGGTACGAAAGAGTAGGTTAGGCTAGAGTATGCTAGGGAAGGATAGTTTAGGTTAGAGTAGGCTAGGGTGGGCTGGAGCAGTCTAGCCTAGGCTACGGTAGAGTAGGCTAGGGTAGGCTGGAGTATTCTAGGCTAGGCTACAGTAGAGTAGGCTAAGGTGGGCTGGAGTAGTCTAGGCTAGGCTACGGTAGAGTAGCCTATGGTGGGCTGGAGTAGTCTAGGCTATGCTACGATAGAGTAGGCTAGACTAGAGTAAGCTAGGCTAGGTTAGGCTAGGCTAGAATATGGGCTACACTAGGCTCACCAAGGTCAGAGTAGGGTCTACACTAGGTTAACTTAGGCTAGGCTAGAGTAGCATAGGGTAGGTTATGCCAGTTTAGGCTAGGGTAGGCTAGAGTAGAATAGGCTAGAGTAGGGTAGGTTAGGCTATAATAGGCTAGGTTAGAGTATGTTAGGCTAGAGTAGGCTGAGTAGGCTAGGCTAGAGGAGGCTAGGTTAGGCTAGGTTAGGATAGAGTGGGCTTGAGTAGGTTAGGATAGGCTAGAGTAGGGTAGGGTAGGTTAGGTTAGGCTAGGCTAGGGTAGGTCTGTCTAGGCTATGTTACACAAGACTACATTAGGCTAGGTTAGGCAAGGCTATGTTAGGCTAGGTTAGGTGAGGCTAGGCTAGAAAATTTTAGGTTAGGTTAGGTTAGGCTAGGAAAGGTTAGTTTAGTCCATGTTACACTAGGTTAGGTTAGGTTAGGTTAGACTAGGTTGGGCTAGGTTAGGTTAGGCTAGCCTAGTTTAGGTTACGCTAGGTTATGTTAGGTTAAGTTAGCTTAGCTTAGCTTAGGTTAGGTTAAACCTGCCTAGGATAGAGTAGGCTAGGTTATGCTAGAGTAGGTTCGAGTAAGTTAGGTTGTGATACAGTTGGGTAGGTTAGTTTAGGTTAGGCTAGGTTAGTCCATGCTAGAATAGTCTAGGTTAGGCTAGGTTACGGTAGGAGAGAGTGGGTTAGGCTAGAGTAGGCTAGGCTAGGCTAGGTTAGGTTAGAGTAGGCTAGTCTAGGGTAGGCTAAGGTAGGTGGGAGGTAGTCTAAGCTAGAGTAGGGGCTACACTAAGTCCGCCTAGGTTAGAGTAGGCTAGAGTAGTCTAAGGGATAATAGGCTAGGCTAGTGTAGGGGCTACGCTAGGTCCGCGTAGGTTAGAGTAGGCTAGAGTGCTCTAGGGTATAATAGGCTAGAGTAAGCTAGGCTAGGCTAGAGTAGGCTAGAATAGGCTATGCTAGAATAGGATAAGCTAGGATAGAGTAGGTTAGGGTTGGCTAGGATAGAGTAAGGTAGAGTAGGATATGCTAGAGTAGGCTAGAGTAGGTTGCAGTAGTCTAGGCTAATGTAAGCTAGGCTAGTCTAGAGTAGGCTAATGTAAGCTAGGCTAGTCTAGTCTAGGGATTCAATTATGTATAAAGAATTGTTGCCTCTGCCGTCTACGGCTTACTCGAGTGCTTCCTTTGGGGCCATTGCCTATGCTGCTTACTCCAGTGCTTCCTCTGGGGCCAAATGTCAAAGTTGTGTGATGTTTTCGCTAGAATTAGGGATCAAACACAACACTCTAGCTAAGAATTGCAATGTCTTAGTTTTCATTAAATAAATTTCTCACCAGCAATATCGCAGTAATGTAGTACAGGTGTTGTGGGAGGGAGATTCGGAGATGGTGCATAGGTGGTACGGTTTGCGAATTAAAATTTCAGGTATTTTCGATTACCATAACACGCTATCATTGTTTTGGGGAAAAAATTAATTAAACTGCTAGGAAAAAATCAATTAAACTGGCGATTACTGATAATTGAGATCGGATGAGATTGCATTGGTTTTTGGGTGTGGTTCTTTGATGAAATTGGGAGTTATTAAATTTTTTTAATGCATCGGCTTTCAATTATTCAAAGTTGTGTGAGTATTCAATTACATTAATTCTAAATAATGAAATTATTTGAGTACTAGTTTTTTGTTTTCCAAAGTTAATTTAATTGATGGAGTGCTATTTTTAAGTTTGTCGAAATTTTGTATAAATCGATTAACTTAATTTAGATTTTAAAACACTTGTATAAATAGTATCACATGGCATGATTTGAAAGCGTAATCAATTTTAATGTCCATTGTAACAAATTTATGTTGATATGTATTACAAAATAAATTTTTTAAAACCTTTGTATTGTATTTATGCACAAGGATTCAATCCCAAATAAGGCATTGTTGCCTCTGCTTTCTGGCTTTTGGCATTTATGCACAAGGATTCAATTCCAAGTAACGCATTGTTGCCTCTGCTTTCTCTCATTTTCTCGTGCTTATTCTACAGCTGATGCAGCCTTATGTACTTCCCATTGCAGCCATATCTACTTCACTTTCCATGACTCTTTTCATAAACTTAAATTACATAGTCAAATGCTTTCACTATTATTGAAGTTTATATGATAGCGAAAATGACATCGTCAAATGCTTTTACTCTTGAAGTTAAATATGATAGCGAAAATGAGATATGATTACACCGTGGGTTGTTGTTTTCTCAGGTTTGTTAAATTAATTTTAATTTTAATATGTTTCTTGAATTATTTGACATTAGTACTGATGAAATTGCTTGATAGACTGCCTTTTGATGTTCTGGATTTTTTTAAAGATGAGACTAAATTAATTTTAATTTTGATTGACTTATAAAAAAAATTGCCACGGTACCTGTAAAATGTTCGAAGAGAATTCCTTTCCCGTGGCCTTCTCCTTCTTAGCATATTTATGTTGAAACATTTGATGAAATCATTCTGCAGGGTATGTTAAGACGTTTGTAGCATATTTTTGTGCAAGGATTGGATTCCAGATAAGGAATTATTGTCCCTACCTTATGTGGCTTTCTGCTCTGCTTTTGCAACGACACGTGCCTCTACTTATGCTGTTGGCTCCCAATAAACTAAGCTCCAACTGCCTGTGCTCCTAAAAAACTAAGTCGGTACTAAGCTCCAACTGCCTGTGCTCCTAAAAAACTAAGTCGGTAGTTTTTTGTGAAGATTCGATTAAATTAATTTAAGTTTTCTTATACATATGAAATTATTTGGCATGGTATTTGTGAAAATGTTTGACAAAGTATATATATATTTGTGTGTGTGTGTGTGTTTAGTTCTAATTTTCCCACTAAAGGGTTTCTAGGGTAAACATCTACTCTTTTCTACATGTGTACCATGAGTTTATTTCATTTCTCTAGTTACACTCCATTTTTAACATGTGGTATCACAGCTCAATTAGAGAAATAATATAAACACAAATGATTATACACATGGAAAACATGTACATAAGAGTCAATATTTACCTTGGACACACTTTACACGAAAGCCAACCCTCAAGATATATATCTTTGTTACCATAATCCAAGCCAGCCAAGCTACAAGCCACTTAAGGTATTTTACAATGGATTCCTTCAAGCCTTAAAATAAGCTTAATCACATCAAATATCATGGGAAAATACCATGGGTTTCCCAATACCATGATCCTATAAACCACCAAAAATAATTATGTTAATGATCAAATCAAATATGTTACATATGCTAAGAATAAGTTGTGGACCTATGGAATACTAAAGTAAGTCTATTGAGTGATCAATTATATACTAGTGTTGAGGGATGCTAGAAGGTACCCTTAGTTGGATCATTGATGAGATCAAGCGAAAATACCAAAAACTCTTGTGTATGAGTTTGATATGGTTTGCATACCAATGATGCATAGAAATTGGAAGAACTAGAGAACATTTTGGGGGTAATATGAGAGGAAATAGGGACACTTTATGTGAGGTGATTTCAATGTGTAGGGAATTTAGCCAAGTGGATGAATGCAAATTTGCGTCAGTGTGGTTTAGCTCATCATGACTATGTAGAAGATTAGTTATTCCCCTTGAGGTCAACAATTATTCTAGTTTCATCAAAGTTATTAATATGATAAGGTCTAAGGTCTTAAACCACCCATAGGTGCATGCATGAAAATATCATCACTACAGGAGGTGGAATGCTTTAGTAGCATCCATGAACGAAGTTATGTTAAACCTTGAGAATAACTCTCCAATTTAATAGGAGCTCCCAAGAACCTTTGATTTCATAATAGCATTAGTGGCTTTAATGGATTCCACCCAACCATTAAAGAAAGAACAAGAAATGAGAGTTATGGGAAAGGATAATTTACATTGACACACTAGGGGAGAACTCACTATCAAATAAATTACACCCACAAGTCTCCTAAATCAAACGATCATATATTTTGGCACCAAGATGGAAAAAATTCATTAGGAATGATCGGTTACAAATTAATGGAGTTGGAGCTATTACAATTAGACAAAGTAACGTTTAGATATCACACACTGGCACTTACTTGATTATAACAAACATCCTTTCCTCCTACTAAACAAATCATCCCTTAGTGTTAAACTTAATGAACCAATTTCTTACATGAAGTGATGGTTCATGGGTATGTGAACCATGGTAAATGAAACCTAGAAAAACATCACAAGGATTGACATGGAACATAGTAGAAGCACATGGATGTATATTTGAATATAAAGAAATACTCAAATAAGGAGTGTTTTCTTCAGCTTGTTGTATTTCGAGCAGAGAGGGATGTTGGTAAATAATATGGTAGATATCTCTTGCAGTTCATGGGTTCTCCCATAAAGAGGGAGTAGACTATGAGGAGACTTTTTCTCCTGTAGCCAAATATTCCTTTATTGAAGAAGTTTTTTCAATAGCTCTTGAGGTATGGTGGAACATCCACCAGATGGATGTGAAGATCACCTTCCTTAATGTCATCATTGAGGATGAAGTCTATATCGAGCAACCATATGGGTTTGAAGTCCATGATAGAGAGACTTATGTATGTAGCTTTAATAAATCGCTATATGGACTCAAACAGGTACCCAAGGCGTGGTATTCCAGGAGCGATAGCAATATGCAAAACATAGGCTTCACCAAGAGTGAGGTGGATCCCAACCTATACTTCTTATTGATTCTGTCTAAGCCCCACATTTTAGTGTTGTATGTGGATGATCTAATTCGAATAGGTGTAGATAGATTGATTGCATGTTGTATTTCAGATATAGCAATAGAATTTGAGATGAGGGATAGCAGGTCGATGCATCACTTTTTGGGAATTTGCAGCAAACAAGTGAGATCCTCCTTAGGCAGGGGAAGAACAAACTAAAGAATCGTCTCCGGTGTTAAATTTGCACCCATATTCACTCCTATTTCCTTCACACTCGTAGCTTAAAAATAGAGTTCATCCCTTGTGTCTTCAACCAAAATCCCTCGTTTCATAGATTTTTGGTGCTTTGTGTGTTCTCTACATAGTAAGCATATGAGCCTATTGTTTTGTGTCTATTTTGCACACTTTGATCGTTCTCCCTCTCCATGAAACTACCAAAAGACTCTCTCCCTTTGCACCTCTGACATTTGTGGTTCACAAACTCCTTTTTGTCTTTGCTGCATTCCACAAGAAAATGGGACAATATGGGAGATCATCCTCCACTCAGGCTGCCTAGTCTGACTTCAATGTTGTCAGCATAAGGCATTTTATGGTTAGGTGGGTAGTAATGACAATTGATAGATGTTGGTATGGGACTACCCATGGCATGCCATAGGAGAACGAACCAACACGCAAGAGGCCCTCAACAGGAAAGCAACAATGTATGACATGCCTTCCCTCTAAGCGATTTGGATATGTATGCTCCTCCCTTCAGCCGGTAATCACTTTATTTCCACATAGATTTTGTATACATCCATAGTTCACATAGTCATGCTAAAATACACGGGTTGTCATGAAAAAGTGTTGTTACACTCATAACTGAGACTTCTTCATCACCTCGAAGCTCATATTTTTATAGTTATTCTGAAATATTCTAGTTTCCTTGTGCTCCATAAACCTAATAAATAAGAAGTCATTTTGATAACCTCAATAATGGAAACCTTATTATCCTCTCTATGTATATGTTTTAGTTCCAAAAAACCCAAATCAACAAATACTTTAACTTCTACACCATAATACCTTAACATTTTTGAAGTTGTGTTAACATTCTGTCTATGATTCACAAAATGATGAAAATAAGGCATTGTTGCCTCTGCTTTCTCGCTCTTCGCATTTATGCACAAGGATTCAATTCCAAATAAGGCATAGTTGCCTCTGCTTTCTCGCATTTTCCCTGTGCTTATTCTACCGCTGATGCAGCCTTATGTACTTCCCATTGCAGCCATATCAGCTTCACTTTCCATTACTCTTTTCATGAAATTAAATGACATGGTCAAATGCTTAATCTTATATGATAGCGAAAATTACATGGTCAGATGCTTTTACTCTTGAAGTTAAATATGATCGCGAAAATGAGATATGATTAGACTCTGGGTTGTTGTTTTCTAAGGTTTTGTGAATGTGGTTAAATTAAGTTTAATTCTAATATGTTTCTTGAATTATTTGACATTAGTACTGATGAAAGTGCCTGACAAAGGAGACATGATTAGACTGTGGGTTGTTGTTTTCTAAGGTTTTGTGAATGTGTGGTTAAATTAAGTTTAATTTTAATATGTTTCTTGAATTATTTGACATTAGTACGGATGAAATTGCTTGACAGAATGCCTTTTGATGTTCTCGAATATTTTTAAAGATTCGATTAAAGTACTTTTAATTTCGATAGACTTATAAAATTATTTGCCATAGTACTTGTAAAATGTTCGAAGATGAAATCATTCTGCAGGGTATGTTAAGACGTTTGTAGCATATTTTTGTGCAAGGATTCAATTCCAGATAAGGAATTCTTGTCTCCACCTTCTGTGGCTCTCCTCTGCTTTTGCAACGACAAGTGCCTCTACTTATGTTGTTGGCTGCCGATAAACTAAGCTCCAATCACCTATGCTCCTAAAAAACTAAGTAGGTAGTTTTTGTGAGGATTCAATTAAATTAATTTAAGTTTGTGAAAAAGTTTGACAGAGTACTAATTTTTCACGCATTTGCAGTAGATTTATGTCAATGCGTTGATAAAATTATTCGAAACAATACTTTTTACAATGATAGGGATTCAACTCCGTATAAAGAATTGTTGCTTTTAATATTGGATTTATAGGTTAAGGAGAACGAGATATGATGAACTCTGAGCAGAAAAATGAATAAGACAGGGTGAAATTAATACCTCAATTAGAGGGTTGTCTGCTTAATTTTGTATATTTGGAGAATCTATATATATATATATATGAGAATTAATGTTTGGTGGTATAAATTACGGAAATAACCACCCAAAATTTAGGAATTTCTTCTCAGAAAATTCGATTGCTCCAGTTCAATTACTTCCAAAGATATCAGACTTAGGGTTTTCCATTTACTTTGAGGAATTTAAGGTTTACGAGACTTCTCTGCTGAGTGCAATTCCAGGCAGTTTTGCAGTTTCACTCTTTACTCATGTTTATGGCAAGGCAATATTTTGTGAAATATCTCTTAAAACATCCACGGTCTGCGGATCCTTTTGGACAACAGTCTATGGTCAAATGCTTTTACTATTAAAGATATATGATAGCGAAAATAAGAAATGGTTAACCCTGAGCAGGAATTGAAAGGTTAAAATGAATTTGTAATATTCCTGAATACAGTTACTACTCTCGCTCAGGCGAGTTGTTCTTCTTTTGTTTGCACGTTCACTTTGTTTCTTACATTTCGTAGTGTAAAAAACAATCAATAGGTATCAAACATATTTTCCCGAAACAATCAATAGGTATGAACCATATTTTCTCGAAACAATAAATGCCAACAAATACGTGTGAACTCTGTGCCACCCGAAACCATTAATTGCAACAAAAACCCGCAACCGATCCAACAATGATTTCATATTTTTTTTACCCCAATTGATTTTTCATCTATTTTTTATTCCATTGATTGATTGGCTTAAAATAGTATCAATCCCTTTCGTTTAAAAGAATTGAAGCTAATCATTTAAAAAAAAAAGTGCAGTTAATCATTTGAGTGGTTAACCATGCTTTTTGTATTAGCACATTTTCATTTCTCTATGTTTTGTATATGCTCCACCTTGATTTTCACTGAGAAATATTCTCTTGTATATTTATGCTTCATTTATTCTTTTTACCGATCCTGTCTCATTCATTGGCTGCTTAATATTATCATAGGGCCGTATTATTATTATTATATTTTTAATTAATCCGTGATTCACATTCCAAAAGAGAATTAATAATGTGTTAGGAAAATTCTGATTTGGCGCAGACAAGCACAATAAGGCTAATTAAAAATCTATTTTATTAATTTCATGGACATAAATTTAAATATTCATTAATACCATTTTTAACGGTTAAGACTAAAATAAATACAACTAATTAAAAATCTACCCTATTAATTTAATGGGAAAAGATTTACTTATTTACTAATACCAAAATAGTTGAAACTAAAATTTCAGAGCCTTTTCGATGTTGGAAGCATAATATAGCATGTCGGGTTTATATGTAGTTTTAGTATCTAACCAGGTTGCTTATTTTGGGGATGTTTCTTTTGGTATGTGAGGTTGGTTTCAATTTTATTGCTTCTCTTACCATTGTATTATCAACCAAATATATATTTACACTTCACACATAAATTTGTTATTGAAATATAGATTAAATATATAAGTAATAGTTGAAATATTTTTTTTAGTGTTTAGAGAAATTGATAATTGGGTGAGATTTATACTCACTTGGATACACATATTGTCAATAAAACTTTTGAAGCATAATATATCATGTCAATTTTATTGCTTCTTTGACCGTTGTATCATTAACCAAATATATATTTACACTTCATAGAGAAATTTGGTATTGAAAAATAGATTAAATATATAAGTAGTAATTTAAATATCTTTTTAGTGTTTAGAGAAATTGATAATTGAGCATTTATTCTCACTTGCATATGATGTTTGAGTTTATTAAAAACATAGTAAATCAGAAAATTAGGATATTTTAATAGAAATATAATATATTATGTTGGATTTATGTGTAGCTTCTGGATCAAACAATGATATCATGTGAAACAATGATATCATGTGTTTAATTGTATGAATAAATTCTAGTTTCAAGCCCATTGCTTCCTCGACCAATATATTTTTAACAAAACATATATTTACCTGACCAATAAATTAAGTGACGAATTATAAATTAAATATATAAGTAGCAGCTCAATGACAACTGTATTTATTTTATTCATACAATATAGATTTTGTATTTTATTTTAATATATTTCAAATATTTTCTCTTAAAACAAGTTAGTAAATTATATTATTTACTAAAATGCTAAGACTATACTATATCAAAAACTTACGACACCACATCAACAACTTAACATATTGTATAAAATTTATGTGTAACTTTTGCATTCAACACTCATATGATTATCAAGGAAAATAATAAAATTTGTTCGTAGAAAGAAATTGTAGAATGTAAAATAGACTTCAATTCTATTTTCTAGATAATTGTTTTTGTTTAATAAAAAGTCGTGAGTAAATAATTATGTTAGTTGCATTTTATAATTGAAATTTATGGTTATTTATATTATTAAAAAGTAATTTAATCGTATAATTTTGCCTTCAACTCCAAAATAATTTTGATTTCTGGCTCATTTATAAAATAATTTTGAATCTTTGCCAACCATCTTATTTAAGCACTATAGAACTTTAAAACTCTAATATTTTATCAAAAAATTGACTTGTAAAACTAAAATGATAAATCTATAAATAACTTCACAACTTTCTAAAAAAGAATTCCACTTAATTACACCAATTAAGTAAGAAACAAAACCCACCAATTATATAAAAAGATAAAATTCAAAGCATCTCCCAGATATAGGGAGAGGAAATCACAAGTCGTATGCAGAAACCATGAAATCAACACTAATTCAAACACAACACAAAACATTTACATTAACAATTATTTCCTAGTTGTTCCCAATAAAGCATATGCAACTATTTGCCAACCCCTGACGATAGAGCATTTGGACCATAAACCATTGAGTGAGCTCTATTAAAACGAGGTCCCCCACCCATGAAATCAACACTAATCCCAACACAACACACAACATTTACATCAACAACTATTTCCTAGTTGTTCCACACTATTTGCCAACATGTGACTATATAGCATTTGGACCATAAACCATTGAGTGAGCTCTATTAAAACGAGGTCCCCAGCCTGGGTGAGCATAAACCATTGAGTGAGCTCCGTTAAAAGGAGGCCCCCCAACCTGTAGTCTTGCATATGTTGGTGTGTTTGTTATCATGTAGGTGTAGTTTAGCGGCCCTTCTAAAAGGGAAAAGGAAAAAATAACACTTTAGTTTTGATATTTAATTACACTTTTACCTTTACAATTTAATTTATAATTTATAGAAAATAGAACAAATTTACATTTTAAGGACAAGGTATAATTTCAAATGGAGGAGATAGGAGAGATTGCCCGTAAACATTTAAATATTAGTTCTTTATAATTTACTACCAGATATTAGATATTAGTTTAATATGAGAGATTGGTGTAGTGTTTTCAAAAGGAAAAATCAGAGCAAAAAACAATGATAATAATTAAACATAATGTTGGCTCAATTAAAATCATTTTGCAAGCATTGATATAAAATTATAAATATTTTTTGCTAAACAAAATCATAATATGCATATCACATTAAAAGAAATTAAAGTAATGGTGTGAAGGTCACAGCTTAGGCCGTGGGCAAAATTCCAGTCATGTTAAGTGCTGATGAGGTTGGGTGCTACTCAAACCACTTACAAACTAACAAAAGAAAGATTTAAGTAATAATGATTCATATTCGCAATCAGAAAATACAATTAATAAATATGTAAAAATTTAATTAATTTAAAATTTTCCCTAGAAAATAAAATTAAAATTCATATTCATAACTATTATATTTACAACATTCTTATTCAAATTTAATTAAT
>APFE031646689.1:12394-40497 GCA_000404065.3 Pinus taeda | reverse complement strand
CCTCTTGCAAAATAAAAGGCAAAGAACCTTTCCTTTCTGTTACCCATCCAAATTCTCCCATCTCAGCTTCTCCTAACTTAGTGGGAAGCAATCTGGATTTTCTCCTTAAGAAAAAGACTCTAGACCTACAAACCCTCACCATTCATAAACCTGATTCACCTGGTTCCCTCACATCAGCCCAACCTCAGCTAATAATATTATTGTTAGACGGAACCTGAATAGGGGTAGAAGACATTTCCATGGAAGGAAAACTAGTAACTCTCTCTCCATAGCGATGGATCATTTCCTTATTTACATTCTGTTGTGTTGTACAACAACCCCCCATTTCATAAAATTTTACTTAACACTTATAATATGAAATGGGTCCCTTTTTAAATGTGTGAATAAAGTGGTATTAACTCATCATTAGAAAAACCTCACAAAATGTCCAATGGGAATGATACCTTTTAAAATAAACCTTTTTGAATTATAATAAAGTATGGTCTTTTTGATAATTATAAGAGTTCTTTGTTATTGCGATAAAGCGATCACAATATCGCATATCGCAATGATAAGAAAACATATATAAAAGACCCATTGACTCACTCTGATCCGAAAAGGAAAGCGTTGTCAGATATCGGGAGAAAGAAAAACACATAGCATAAAGAAACGCCTCCCTCATCTCCCGGATGTGTTAAAGTGTATCGTCATCGGCAGTCGCTCGTAACAACCCAATACATAAAGGATGACATAATCAAATCCTCTGATGTGATAAGGCATATCGCCATCGGTGATCGGCAGTATTGCAATGGCATAAATAATATGACACGAACCCATCCTCGATTGCGATGCATTAAATCAAGGCGCATGTTTCGAAACATATCTAAAAGGCTCGCATAGAGTGTATCATCTTTTAGTAGTCAGAAGATATTCTGGACTATGATTAAAACCTTTATGTTCACGTTACCAATCACTGATTGCAATTTATCTCTGGATATCCATTAAAGAATCTAAGCCATGCTTGAATGTGTCATTCATCATATAAACGATATAATGGGTATTCATGAACTCCTTTACCATGATTGACAGGTTTAAACGGCCAATTAATGAAGCAGTTATGGCGAGATTTTCCTTTAGATTTTATCTGCGACAGTTTCACTATAATCCTTTATTATATGCCAATTGACATAATCCTTCCATATTGGTTTATACTAGCTATTATTTGTATCACGTTGTTTTCACTCCCTGTGTGGAATTCAGCCAAAGTAACGAATTTGAAACAAATGGGAAAGAAATCTAAGAAATTCGTAGCAGCAGCGACCCCTATAGCGACAGTGCAGTCGACTAATGATCCACGACCAAGTAAAAAAGTTATAATTTCAGACACTACTTGTCTCGGCCTCGGAAATACAAATTGGCAAAGCATCTACAATTTAATTGAAGCAGAGGAGCCTGAGGAAGCAATGGGAGGACCTACTGTAGATTCAACTAGTAAATCAGAAGCTTCCCTTAAGGATTTAGCTGATTCATATTTGCACAGGATAGCAACACGTGAGAAAATTCTTCCATACACTGATGTGGTGAGATGGGTGGTAGAAGAAATCCTGGTCTTAAACAAAACATTTTGCACAATTGATGGAAGGATTTTTGGCTCATTTCAGCCTGATGACTTAAGGAAGATGTATCACCTGCCTGGACCTAAAAAAAAGTACAACAAAGCCTTTCTTGAAAAGTTCGCAGAGGAGAACGAGACTGAACCAGCCCCAATTAAGCAATGGAGACAGAATCCTGAAAAACATAAACATGAATCATCAGGTAAGTACTTTGTAGATTCATTGTGTTCTCCTTACTGTTATGCCGGGGCAATGATGTGTAGAATTTGGGGATTGCATGATTCTGCAAAGTTTACTATTGAAATGGTTCCTTTAATGGAAGCGTCAGTTAATAGTGAAATAATGTATTGGGTGAATATATTTTCTGACAAGTTAGCCACTCCAATTCTTGAATTTAGATCAAATACATGTGTAACCACCAGGACTATTCCCCCTTTATATTATAGTGCTTATATTATGGATACGCTTTGCTTTAATTCTGAATATCCCGTACTCAGGTGGAGATGGACTTCACAAGACCCTAAGGCAATCCACATTTATCATCAAATGTTATGGAAGGTGCACTATAAAGACCACTTATACAAAATTTGTAATGGTTTCATGTTACATAGCTATTATGCCATTTTTGATAAGCCTGCCCCAAAGATTTCCATGGAAGCAGAATTTGACTTGACTACTGTAGGGAGTTGGTTCGGGAAAGACAAGTTCATATATATAAGGGATTTTGGTAGTCTCACAAGACCGCATGTCCTTCCTCTGTATGTACTTGATAAACTATTAGATTGAGAACTAGCCTACCAAATAACAACAGAAGGAACATCCAAAACTCTCAGGAATTCTAAAAAGCAGGTTTGGCCTACATTCCCTTTGAGATGCGGTGTTGACACTCTACATGACTACAAGCATGCGGGAAAGGAAGCAGAAAAAATAAACATGCTCAGTCTTGCAACTATTCCTAACAGGCAATTCAATCCTAGGAAAGTTGCCTATACTGTTCTTGAACAAGCCAAACTTACAAAGTTTGCACATGAAAAAGATGAATATGATGACTTGTTTTCTTCAACAGAATCACTAGCCCGGGTTAAAACATTGGCCAAAATGAGATATAAGGATGAAAGGTTGGTAGAATTTAATAGACTCAGAGAACAGATGTTGCAAACTCTACCTCTGGATTTATTAGCTACTACTCCAACAACTCGGTCAAGCGAGCCTAAACAACAAATTATTGATAAACCTCCTGGTATAGAGAAGATTCCTGAAAAAGGGAAAGAACCAGGACAGGGGAAACAATGGGAGAAAGAACAGGAAAAAGGACATGACAAGGGCAGTGAATGCATTAATTTAGATACCTAGATTGATCCAAAGCTCCTCCAAGAATGGAAACAATTCAATTCTATTATAAGAAATCTGGAACGTTCACAAGGTTTCAGCACACCTAAAGTAACAATCGGTCAAGAGACAGCGGCAACTACAGTTCCAATTGAAGGAACCAGCGGCCTACCCACCAGCAAAGATGTAGAAATAATGCGTAAGGATCCCTCTGATCAGATTGTTTTGCAAATTGAAGACATACCACTATTAGATGTCTTTTACAGTCCCAAACATAGGGCTGTAGTGAAAAGAGAAAGGAAAAGGAGAAGACTTGATCAATCTTCCCTTTTACCCATACAAGTAGAGATCGCTAATGTGGTGTGGAAAGAAGAATTTAATCCTTCTGAAGACCTTACAAAACTTTCTCAGTATGTCGGAGCTTACTCAGTAGCTACTATGGATAAAGCATTGGAAGTAAGCAATTTACTCAAGGAAAAGGACCAAAAATTGTCTCTTTACAGTCACCGGTATCCGACGGACAACAAAGAATAAAATAGTTAGTGCAATAGCTAGCAGAACAACAACAGATAAACAATCAATTAAATGAACAATTGATCAAAGAGAAGCAGAGGATAGATCAAAGCGCAGTGCGGAAACAAAAGGAGTTATCCACGACGTTAACCAAACTAAAGACAATGAATGAGAAAATGAGTAAGACAAAAGATAGCAAATCACTCAATTATCACAACAGGTAGAAAAATTCAAAAGTCTTCCTCAACCAGTAGATTTCAAGTCTGAAGCTCTCCAGATCAATAAAGCATTAATTACACAACCAAAATTGTTGTCATAATATTTCCTTGGCAGAGCCCCTTTGTGAGATTACTTCATCAATAATTGACAAATCAGTCAAAGCTAGGCAGGATTTGGAACAGGTCGATGAGATTTTAACTGACTTTCTTGCTTGGCAAGAAACTACTGAAGGACAAGAAGCGAATCTTCCTAAAATTTTAGAGTCACATAAAGAAATCATGTTCTTAGAAGGACAGTTACAATTGATGAAAGCAGAAAGGGAAACCTCAAGATGTAGAGTATCAACCAGTAATTTAATTGAATTAATCAATAATACTCTTCATCTGTCTAACTTAATCTCACAATGCACTCCAAATAAATTGCCATCAACCAAGGCATTGGAACAAACATGCAATCAAGAATTGGAGAAGAGTTGGAGATTAATCGCAGGCATACAAAGTTTGACTTGGGATACCTTTTGGTTTTTCCTAGTTAAGCCATACAGTCAAAGGGTAGTGCTCAAATGTTTGACCAATGCAATCGGTTATATGATTCCTGAAATTCACGATGCCACATATTCAGTGCAGCTGCATTCTCTTCTGATTCACCCTCTAGAATTGCAACCAATGCTTGCTATCTGCTAGCTCAAGCAAAAGGAAGATCATCAGAAACAGTGAATTATGCTATTGACTACAAACAGGCCTATTTTAAGGAGATTTTCATGATTTAGTTATACCACCTAGTATCATTTTTATTTCATAATCAGTTAGTTTAGATAGTATTTATAGACCCTTTCATTCATTTAGAAAGGGTCCTCAGTTTTTGTATAAACTCATATCACGAAGTTACACTATTGTACTTCTGATAAATTTGTTATGAAGATTGGGCCAGTATTATGAATTTTAACGAAGAAAGCTTTGATGATATGTGCACTATTGCTTTATTGTCGAAGTGTTTCTAAGTTGGAAGAAGGAATTTGAATGCGATTCATATCAGGATTGATCCAAATAACATATGGTACTATTATCTATGCTCTTGTTTCATTATTTAATGTGAATCGGCATTTATTTAACCTTGCTATAATTGGATATACATATGTGTTTTAACAACAGTCCTTATGCTCATCACTATTGAATGTTTGAGGAATGTTATTCTTTCAATGATATTTATGTCAATGATATATGAAGAATAGTGTAATAATGTTTTAATTATTACTTTGTTCAACTACTTGAAAGAAGTAATTATCATATGAATTAATGTCTTTATTTACTAATAGAGTCATCTATATGCCTGTTTGTGAATAAATATGATCAAAAGTTACACTAAAGAAAAAATTCCCTGGGATAGATTAGTTGTTTATAATTTTACTTTATAGATTAAATCATCATCCATTATCATTAGATATCAGAAATCCACCACTTATCCATCCCATCTTCAAATTATTGGGAAACTGGTCCCTTTATTTCTAGTCGGAGCCACCACACCAAATGGAAAAGGAGCTGCTTTTAAGGTCCGGACTGGGTGGTTTTCCCCAAAGTTGTTGTAGTGATTTTCGAGGCATCAACATTTTTGGTGCTAGAAGGAGGGAATGAACTCTCAATGGCGAGAAAACCCAAACCTATAGACCATTCTAAGAGTAAATATCCCTCCACCTCACCTTGGGCCTCATGTTTGCATGCTAGAACACCAATATTCAAACGAGAAGAAGAGGAGTCAACCACAACTTCTCAAACCCAACATACCACAAAATGATTAAGTCCTGAGTCTCCTGAAGTTCAGTCTCTCATCCACAAAATTCAAGGCTTTTCGATGTCATCACAGAAATCTGAGGTATCTTAAGACAGTGAGACTTCACAATTCAATCTACCTCACCCTCTCACTAGACTTGAAAGTGGGAAGCTCGGTATTGAACCTACTGAGTTGCATTTACCCAAAAGGAAAAGGGAAAAGAAGACCACTGATGGATCTGACACTGAGACTTTCTCATCATCATCCTCCATCTCATCTTCTCCACTGCGAAGTCAGCCATCCACCCCTCCATTACATATCGTTGTTCAACAAGGATCAGGAACTTCAATATCCCCACGTCAAACCTCAATATCAACTCCTTCTCAAACATCTGTAATTTCATCAGAAATATCATCTATTATAAATTTGACAATGGCTCAAATCCATGGAATAGTCTTGGTGCGGTCAATATGTCTGCACCATTACACCCATTGCCATATTCTCCTGAAAAATGGTTGCCGAAATTTAACCCAGAAGGGTTTTCCATTCATTATTCACTTTTGATTATTTTCATTGTTGCACTCACTATTGTAACTCTAATTATTTTCATTGTCACACACCATATTTTCGTTGGGTTTATGCACTATAGAGGAGAGAGACTCTACAGAAGATGAAGACATTTGAGAATAGCCAAGAACCCATCCCATAGAGGGGGACTGGTAATATTTATATGTTCTCTTCATAGGTGTTATAATAAAATTATTCTTTCCATATCTTGTTTCCATTAGATGATTGGAGTTACTCTTTCTTTTTTGTTGTTTAACTATGATTGTGGCATAGATCTGGACTTTGGCAAGTTTTGTTTCTATCAGTTGCTGCAGATCTACAATGTTTAGTATCCATTTATATTGTTGAGATTGTTTCTCATCCACAATCTTAAGTGGGTTCTTTTCATACATCTTTGAGAAGAAAACACTACAACAAAATTGGAAACTCCACCGGGGAATAATTTTGATTCAGAAACGTGGGTCTCCAATACAAAATTGGTAACTCCACTAGGTTTTATACTTCAGATCTAGAAACCTGGGTGACCTTCAGTTTTCATCTTAGGGTCTCCTATTTTTTTCAATTCTATTAATGTTTCCTAGATTTTTGACCCTAGATCTGATCAATTTCTAATTTCTGCAAGCTTTTTGGTCTTTTCCACAGGTCACAGGAACCATTTGTGAAGGCAACACGTTTTTCTAAGATTTGTATACTGAGATCCACGGAGCAGGGATCACACTTTTTGGACTGTTAAGTGGCCTCTGGTCTGGAGGCCAAAGCACACTTAATAATCCAAAAGTGTGATCCCTACAAAGAAACAAGTCAATACTTGCGATTTCTAAGTTTTAGGGGTTTTCTCATATCGGTTTCTAGGTTTTGCAGAGAGTTGTCTGTTGGGTGGTCTAACCTCTGTCTCATCCTGCTTAGGGCTTGGTCCACTCTAATTTACTCATTGAATTCTAATTTAGTCTACCCTAGGGCTTCTAGTACACTTCCACCTTTCTAGGAGGACTTTAGCTGAGTGAGTAGTCTCAGTTTTTGCAACTCTTTCAGCCACATTTTCCAGATTTGTACCCTTTTGTTTCAGATTTGTTAATGTAGGTTGTTACCATCCATAGTTTCACATTTAAACTTGTTTGGTAATTTTCCTTAGGGTCCCATCAATAGCCCTAGGTATTTCACCCATCTCCCTATCTTTTTGCAGTGATCTTCCTCTCTGGTTTTTTGTTGTTGTGGCACCACTTTCTAGTACCTTAGTGTCACTTGATCCTAATCACAATGAAATTGAGATCTCTTGACTGTTTTAGTTTATTTCCCATTAGTTTAGCCACCAAGAAGTACAGTGTTTGCAAACCCAGTTTTGGTGGGGTTTAGTCAATTGATTTGTTGTTCATTTTCTATTATTTATTTCAGTTTATTTTCAGCAAGATTTTTTCTTTTTACAAACATGATCTAGGCTTAATTAATTAATACACTTTCACACACATCCACACCGTAAGCGGAGGGCGCGTGGTTTACACCACCAAGCCAAGACTCAACATAATAAATTTATCTCCCCTCATCGAGACAAAGGCATATTGTTGATCTCCCTTCACCATTTCCATGTTACATGTGTCCTACCACCATTGCACCACCAAGGCATTTGTCAATGAGACTATTAGGCCTTCATCCCCAGTTTCTACTTGGGCATATTACCCCTTCCCATCGGATTTGAGTTCACAGCCCTCCGAGTCCCCATACCAAATCTTATCCTGGTCCTTTTGATTCCTCATTAGATTCATAGCCTCCTTCACTACATATCATCACCATGTCTAGACCCACAGCTGTTGGAGGAACCCAACATGGTGTTGGCTTTGATTCTATCCCGACGGTCACATCAAGTAGAACAGTCTCAAGAACCATTTCGGTATCCCCATGCTCCCCTTTATGGTTGGGTTAAGTCTACCAGATTTTAACCAATTGATAAATGACCCCACACACCATGATGCAAGTTAGCACTCTATGTCGACTAAGCTTCCCGCAGACATCCCGAAGTTTGAGGGTAATGTTGGAGAGCATCCTACCAACCATGTCATATCCCTCCACATGTGGTGTTTGTCCAACTCCATAACCGATGACTCCATTCATCTTTGACTATTCCAATGCACGCTCACTAGAGATGCTAAAACATGGTATGTAGGCAAGCCCTCCACATCTCATTCCATTTTTGTGATGCTTGCTAAATCGTTCCTTTCATATTTCTAGTTACCTCTCTGGTATGACAATAGTATGGAGTTATTGATTACATTCCGTCAGTCCTCTGCCACTCGCCTTTATGACCATGTTTAAGAGTGGCACCAAAGGAGGAGGACATGTCATTCCCTACCTTTCGAAGATTGTGTGTATCTAGATTGGTTTCTTAGGAGCCTTTTATCTCCCATTGGAAAATATGTTGCATCCTATTTTCCTCAAATCGAGGAAGAAGCTCTCCAAACCACTTTGAGATATGATTTGATTTATCCACAATTCAGTTATGTATATAACGTCATTCTAAACCTCCCTTGTCCTAGAAGTGCCAATGCACTGGGGGCATCTCATGCGACTGATGTTATCGTTGGATCCATTTCACACTCTCCACCATATATTGAGCAACGTTATGGGTACCTACAAGGGGGGGGTGGTGGGGGGGGGGGGGCGCACTAGTTCCTCCAACGCTTATGCACCCCCTGCTAGAAACATGTTTCTAGGACCCCAACTTGTCTACCAAACTGTTTCTCCTCCTTATTCACAGTTGAGCACTCTAACTCCTCAAGCATTAGTGTCATAGCCTCCCATGCAAGCACCACCCCCTCAGGGTTAGGTTTTTTCACAATATATTACTACCAATCCCAAAAATTCGAAGAAAAAGAATAAGGGGATGGGTAACTAGGGTAACTAGGGTAACTAGGGTAATCAAGGTAACTAGCCTAGTGAACCCCAGGGGAACTAGCATAACACCAACAACCAACAACACGTAAGCCAACCCAAGAAGAACAAGGCTATTCATACAATAAATCCTTTTGCATGTTGTGGTGTACATGGCCATTATACACGTGAGTATCCCCTCTTACCCCAGATGCACCAAATGTGGGAAGGTTAAGAAACCTCTAAAGGTCAACAATCACCTCAGAATATTGTGCCATCTCAACCAGCAGTGCTCACAAATCCTTTCCCTCAATAAGGAGTTGTTGCTACTCAACCTTAGTGAGGTCAAACAACCCATCCCCACCAACTTCTAGTCCTCGTGACTACAAAATCCTTATGATGGATTCTGATAAGGTCAATACCTCTGTTGAATAGCCAGATCCTCAGCACTCTATTGTTACCATCTCATCTGAGTCATCTAGATTGACCCACCCACTACCACGTCCATTTGTGGGTGTCTCTCCTATGTTCCCACCAGGAACCATTCCTCTAGCTCTTAACGATCCAAGGGTTGTTTCACCGCGACATTTCCTTTCAAGACAGATACATTTCTTGTTTCCTCCTATGAGAACCTTTTTTTTCCCTATCATGGCTTCACTGGTCCTTCCTAACATGACTTTGGGGATCCCAGTATGGTACATTGATCCCTTAGCGAACACTCTGCCCAGTCAACTCAAATAATATCATGCTTTGACCTTGGTTCAACTAGTCCCTATGACTCCTTTCACTGCTTCAGTTCCACCACAACCTCAATAGGAACCCATTGCTATTGTGAAAGCATTTGGACAGGGGGGAAATGCAAGAGGAAAGAACCTAAGGACAAGGCTCTCCAAGCTTCTCCAACCCCCAAGGCCCCAAATCTGTCACCTTTGTGCACTTTGCGTAAAGTTGTTAGGAACGCCAACAATAATTGTCCCAAACTTCCTCAACTCAAACCTTTGGTTCATGAAATGTTCCCTGAGTCAAATATCCCTGAATTCCATGTTAACTTTTCAGGCCCACCCAAGAAAGTAAAAACGTTTTGCACAAACCACCTGTGTGCCACGTTTGATCACCATGGTCACTATTCCCATTATTTCCCTCATCTCGATGAATTTCGTGATTGCCTTGATGTGATTCACAAAAACAAGGCTACTCGTAGTGGATCATCTACTCCTCTACCTGTGGATTCTGGTACCACTAGTCAACCAAAATAAGGAGACTTTGGCCCCACTATTGTGATTCCTCCCCTTGATGTCATGATGATGGACACCATAAGCCACATCCTTTACCTATCTTCATCCTTGAGTTCCTTGCAAGCAAACCTTTCTAAGGTTTCGCTCACTTCTATCGAACCTCTTTCAACAAAATCCCAAGTCTCAACATCCGTAGATCCTCCATCTACTAGCTCATCGTCTACCATTCTAGATGATGTGTATGTGAACCTTCTTTCTCAGGTTGATGCACCATGTAATGCCACCACATCATGTAGTCAGTCTTCCTCATGTCTACCCATCTATCATCCTGATGAGGACACCATGGAAGCTATGTCTACCTCTTATTACCCCTACCCTTAAGTAAGGGGGCATTTCTTCAGAGGATTTTGAAGGCCATTTCCTTCCTAATGTGCTCTACCTCAAGGAATTTCGCTCATGATGTTAGGTAGATTACATCATCTCATCCATTCTCTTTTGCACCTTTCAGGTGCGCCCATCATCCACATTGTATATCGGCCATGCCAACGGTGCGAGTTGCTTCTTCCAGAATCTAGCCTCGGTAGCCTGGGCCATTTTTAATTCCTTGCATACATTAGTCCTTTCAAACGGTGTGTGCATTGGATCTGCTAGCAATAATCAGGCTGAATATGATGCCCTCGCTCATTGCATCCTTCATCTTCATGTTCATTTAGATTCCTTGCTACTTCTCACAATTGAATGGTATGTATCATGTGCATAACCACATCCTATTTAGAAAATATCTATGAGTTAAGTTGTTGGTACGTGAATTTGAAACCATTACCTTCGGTCATGTTCCTAGAGACCAAAATAACTATGTAGATACCATTGCAAACAACATTTTAGATTGGAATTTATCACATGTATACCATAGAAGACAACCATCAACAAAACACATGGTGAACCATCATCGTCATATAAAATGCATAATCATATTATGTGTCATATAAGTATTTGGAGTCCACCACTTTAAATACATCCAATACACCCATAACATACTGGGGGGGGGGCATAGGCCCTTACATCTCATTATAATCCTTTGGAGGATCTCGTACCAAGTTGGGTCGAGATGCTTGAATCCATTTTTCGAGCACTTCGCATACAATGGCACTCCACAAATTCCTCCTACTAGGGGGCATCAACCCCACCTTTTCATACCAGATCAATGCCCTCCATCACATATGTTTACGGGAAGTATCTCATGCTTGGGGGCATGATGATTTTCCCTTGTCCATATTCTCAATTGAGTCTTGGCCTAGATCCCACTGAATCTAGGTATGGTCGATTATCCTCCCATTCATTGGATATTTTGTCTTACCGACCTCTCCGACAAGCCATATGCACATTGCTTAATATAGACATTTGATACCATATATTCAAATATTCTACTCTATGTCCACATAGTCCCCATGTTTGACTTAGTGGTTGAGAACGATTCTAGACCTCCTCTAGTAGTTTATTCTTGTTTTCCTCTTCCCTTAATTCTACACTAGGAACCATCGTTCCAAGAAGTATTAAGGCCATCGTTAGAAAAGTAAACCCATTTTCTTGAAAGTGGCAGATCCTTATTCCGATGGTTAGTTCATCTGCTATAATCTCCACAAGATTTAGGGCCTTTTCCTCCTCCCCAAATTCACCACAGCTCACTTAGAAAATGAATACAAATTGGAGGGAAAACATCCTTTCATAGAAAAATCCCCAATTTTCTATCGGCCATTCCGACTAGACAATAGCTCAGTTTCATGAATCGTTAGTATGGTGGGAAATATCTCACCAAACTCTATAATGGGTCTTTCTTAGTTTTTGATGATTTTACACTTCACTGGGAAAACGTTTTTCCATGAAAGGTCACTTCGTCGCCTCTCAAAATTGAATTTCGTCATCAAGCGTCACTTTTACTTTGATTTCCACCTCCTCCTAATATGTTTCATACCATATGATCACTTTCTTCATGAGTAACCATCGTTTACTAATGTTTTCATGGTCCTCAACGAGCCTAGTCTATGTGGCAATGCCATCCAATCACCCTTGTTCAGAGCATTCGTGATGAGTCACCCTTGCATTCTTGGAGTCTATTTCATGTCCCATCATCTCAAGTCACATTATTCCATCCATATTTGCATGTTTTTCATCCTGTGTTTCCCATTTTGGCCTCTAGTCATGCTATCCCCATCCCCTTCGGGGTTGACTTAGTTGCTGCGAGGTCAACCATGCACTCTATGTTGTGACAAGGGTAGTCGTTTATTGGTGCCTTAGTTCCAATTTTCCCCATTATCCCTAGTGTCATTCCATCAGTCAGACTACTATTTTCCCTTGTGCTTTAGTTTAGGATCCTCATTGCCTCATCTATCATAGGCCCTATTATGTTGACATCAGCTCATTTATTCCAGAAGAACCACCTAGAGCGCAGTGTATCTCGGTTCCAATTTCCATTCTTGTTCAGCACCTTGGATCGAGTAGAGGGTATCATTATTGCCCTTTGACTTGGTCATTTCATGTTCGTGATCCATACACTTGATTGTCTAGTGATGTAGCAGATTGTACCAATGATTCCCAGTCGTGTGCGAGATGTTTCCGAGCTCATGATGGGGTAGCCCTTCAAGTAACCCCCCACATGCCCAAATGCATACCTACCATGCTACAGCCTCAGATGCAGTTCCACAAAGTTGATGGGATCGGTTCCTACTAATCACAGTGTTCTTAGCTTGCACGTCTCCTCTAGATGATCCATTCAATTTTGTAGAGCCCTTCCTCATTCAACAGGGCTTCTCCAATTGTTCTACCCTCCCTTCCACCCATTTTTGAGGGACAGGGATTTGTATCTCATGTACTCAGCTATTATTATATTCAGCCATGCCTCATGTTTTTCCAAGTGCATTATCTATATGGGACACATAGTATTATTTTCTGGTTTTGTTATGCCAACATGTCTTGTACCATTCAGCATGTACTTCATTGCTCAGTTTTATATTTATGGGAAAACCTTTATTTTTGTACTAAGTTATCTTGGCGGGTATGGGTATGCCTCCCCCGCCTCATTGAGGTTTGGTACCACAACCTAAAAGGAGACTTGCATTACTCTCGCCCCCTTTGTCCCTATCCTCTTTCAAATCCAGCTTCATTGGTCTCTCTCTCTCTCTCTCACTCCCCTATGTTGTCTAAGTGATTGTGTCTTTACAATGTACTTGGTCATACATTTTTCTCCTAACGCTCATACATTTGGGGGGGATCTATTATCACCAAAAAATTGATCATCTAGTGTAATTTACTAGATGGATCGAAGTACACCATGTAAAGTCAATTCTACCATAGTAAAATTGCTTTCAATGTGAGAAATTACCTAATAAACCACCTTTGTTAAGTAATTTATAGTTAAACCCATGAAGAATAATTAAATAAATAATTATTTGTTTGATTTTCTTCTAGGAATAATTAATTAAACCATTGTTTTATTATTATTCCTTGTCAAATTTGAGCCAATCATGAAAAATAAACAGATAAATCGTAATCATTATTTATCTTATTTTCTCTAAGAATAATTAATGAATCATTAATTAAATTATTATTCTTTGTTAAATTTGACTAAATCCCTTAGGAATAATTAAATAAATCCTTATTTGATTATTGTTCCTCAACTAATTCCTTGAGATGATAAATAAATCATTTATTTATTTATTATTTCTAAATAAAAGTTTAAATACTTTTTCCCTCCTAACCAAATATAATAAAATATTCCAAGTGGTTATTGCAAGAATGAGATCAATAATATTTTATTATTTCTCATTATTCGAGAATAACTCAATATTTTGCTATAAATATAAGGTTTTTCCATTCATTATTCACTTTTTATTATTTTCGTTGTTTCACTCATTGTTGTAACTCTAATTATTTTCATTGTCGCACACCATATTTTCATTAGTTTTATGCATTATAGAGGAGAGAGACTCTACACAAGATGAAGACGTTTGAGGATATCCAAGAACCCATCCCATAGAGGGGGACTGGTAACATTTATCTATTCTCTTCACAAGTGTTATAATAAAATTATTCTTTACATATTTGGTTTCCATTGGATGATTGGAGTTATTACTCTTTCTTTTTTGCTATTTAACTATGATTATGGCATGGATCTGGCCTTTGGCAGGTTTTTTTTCTATTAGTTGCTGCAAATATATAATGTTTAGCAGCCATTGTTGAGATTGTTTGTCATCCACAAACTTAAGTGGGTTCCTTTTGTACATCTTTGAGAAGAAAACACTACAACAGATGTGTCCTAGGTGGCATAACAATGCATCTGAGAGGTGAAAATTTTGAACGAGCTTACCTTTCAGGAGTGTTTAGTATGTGCTGCCGAATTTTGCATCACTCTTGTAAATATGTGACTACTGTGAAGTCTTGTGCCCACAGAAGTTGAGCACAGTGATCAGCAACATGATTGGTAGTTATATGAGGCAATTTGCAACATTATTGGTGCTTCCCTTCTTGTACTTAATGTTCAAATGGAATTGTTGCAAGTATGTGGACCATTTTTTATGGTGATCATTCTGCAACTTCCCTTGTGTTTGTATGAAATGAAGGGGTCAATGGTTTGTGTGGATGACCGTTTCCTTCCCCATAATCTAATGCTTCCATTAATGGTAGGCCTACAAAATGGAATAAATTTCTTTGACATAAGTGGGATACTTTTGAACTGTCTGAAAGTCTCTCACTGTGGTAAGCCACTGGATGACCCTACTAAGTAAGAATTGCACCAATAACATAGTCAGAGGCGTATGTCTCAATCTCAAATGGTTGTTGTGCGTTTGGTAATGTGAGCACTGGTGCAGAGTAGAGGCGATGCTTCAACTCAACAAACACCTTCTATTGGTTTTCAGACCAAAAAAATATTTTCTTTCACTCCACCCTTGGTGACTTGACTTAAAGGCCAAGTGATATGAGAGAACCCCAACATGAGTCTATGGTAGAAATTGGCAAGACCGAAAAACTTGTGAAGCTTAGTTAGAGTGGTTGGGACTGGCCAATCTCAAATGACTTGTATCTTGGATGGTTCAACATGCACACCTTACTTATCAATAATGTACCCCAAATATTGAATCTGGGTCATGCCAAAAGTGCATTTCTCCAAATTGACACACAACTTGTGATGTCGCAGGGTCTGGAGGACCTATTGAATATGGTGGAGGTGCTCTTCCCAACTCTATATAAAGATCAAGATTTTATCTAAATACACCACCACGAATGCATTGGTGAAGGGTTTCAAGATGTCATCCATCAATCTCATGAAGGTTACGAGAGAATTCATTAACCTAAAAGGCATGACCAACCATCAAAAATGCTCTCCTTGGATTTGAATGCAGTCTTCCACACATCGGAGGGTTTGATAGGAACATGGTGATAACTAGACTTTAAGTCAATCTTGTTGAAATATTTGGCCCCTTTGAGCTGGTCTAGATGGTCATCAATCTATGGGACTGGGTACCTACTCCAAACAGTTGATCTTGTTCAATGCCCGATATTCAATACATAGTCTCCACGTCCTGTCCTTCTATTGTACCAATATAATCGGGCTCCCACAAGGTGATGAGCTTGGTAGGATGTGCCCTTTCTGCAATAGCTCCTGAATCTACCACTTGATCTCATCTTTCTCCATAACAGAGTGTCTATAGAGTGGTCCATTGGGTAGTGGCATGATTGGGGTCATATCAATGGAGTGCTTAACTTGATAATGCAAAGGTACCCCTGCAGGGGAGGTGAAAATGTCTTTGTACTCCTCCATGACATTTTCCATCTGCTGCTATTATGCAAAGAAGCCCTGCTTGGAAGCCATGGCCACAAACTTCTTCTTTCCCTGAGGGTGAATCATAAGGAAAAAAAAATTCCTGGTCTCAGAATTGATTCTACTACATTGCTTTGCAGTGATCAAAGAGATGGCGGTAGGCAAGGCTACCTCCGGTATCCTATACAACTTATTTCCCAGAGTAATAATTGTAGAGTGAGGTCTAGACTCATATACAACATGTCACTTCCACAAGTATGGTTTTCCTAATAATTCATGACAAACTTCAAGAGGAGAAACATCACATAGTATCTCATCCATGAAGGGCTTAATGTTGTAGGGAAGGTGGCAATGTTGGCTGACGGGGATATCCCTCCCTTGATGAAGGCACCCGATGGTGTATAGTCGCAGATGTGTTGTTGTCGATATAGCCAACCGCTTCATCACCTCTGCTTAAATGAGGTTATTTTGGCTCCCGCTATCAGCAATGAACTGCACTGGAGAAGACTTCACCCACATCTATGAGTGGACGAGGAGTTCCCCCTCATATGGATCTTCAGCCTCATTCTTTTGGATCTTGGTGGTGGTTATGACAGTACTAGCCTCCATGTCAATGATATTCTTACCTTTGCCATTCCTCTTGTCAAGTTATGACTTAGAGTCAAAACATGTGTTTGATTCATAAGCCTTCAACTCAACCACCATTGATTGCTTGGCCTGACACTCACTTGGGTTGTGAGTAGATCTCTTATGGAACTCACACAATTTTTCCATGTCCTTCTTTTTCTTCGGGGTGTTTTTCTTTGCTTGCAGCTTTAGTGGGTTGTCCTGGGTTTCCCACCTTGGCTTTAGCCTTTTCTCTATGGTTTGAGGGGCACATTTTCCTTGCTTCAAATTCGCAAATCCAAAGTCTCGCTTCTTCTGTTTAGAATTTTTCTCAATCTTGACAGTGTATCGGTATGCCATGCCGAGCAAGAATATTTCTAGGAACTCCATCTCATCTTGGATGTGCTTATGCAGGCATCTACGATACTTGAGTACCAAATCCTACTCAAAATTCTTGATAACCAATTTTATGCGAAGGATATGGAAAAAATTTGTGAAATCTGACACATCTCGGTCCCTTCCCTACTGTAGCATGGTCCACTTTATGTATTTATCTTCATATCCCCCAACAGGATAATATTGTTCCTTAATGCCATCTCAGAAGGAATCCCAAGTGGGTGTGGCTGAAAATAGTGAGGATTCCCTCTAATCCTTTTGTTCACAGTAGGTTTCCCACCAACCCTTGACATGTGGGATGGCTTTGAGAAGTGAAAACATAATCTTTTCCCAATTGGAAAATTTGTGAATAAAAAAATGTCCTTCCAACAAATTCAACTTTTTATCTATGGCGTATGCATCTATCTGGCCCTCAAATATGGGAATGTCAAAGTTAACTTGTACCTTAAAAGGATTGGCACCTCCAGAGTGATTGTTGGATGAAGATGTGTCTCTTATGGGTAGTCATCAAAGTATCTGGACAAAGTTATCCATCATCACGTTCCTCTATCACTCGAGGGCTTCTTCAAGAAATATTTGATAGGATACTCTACCCCCTCATCTTTCTTTTCTTCCGCCATAGGAGGTTGTCAGGGTTTGCGAGGCTGGTCTTGCAAAGGTTCGAACTCCTTATACCCTAACCTCATTGGGGACATGCAAAGAAAAACAAAGAAAGAAAAGAAAACTTAAACATGAATGGATAAATTTAGAGATGCAGTAGAAATAATACTTCATTTAATTAATATCATAATACTGAAATATGCTTACAAACATAATGGAAATAAACTAGCTTAGGCGATGGTATCTTATCTCTCAGAAGAGATGTGGTGGTTACATTCCTATGAACTGTGTTACAATTAGCCTCACGGGCATATATTTTATTAAACAATAAGGGAAAACCTTAAAAAATTAAAAACTTGTTGGCATTATGATACAGGTATGATATAGGTGTTGTCCTTAATGGCAACTCACTCAGAAGACAGATCACAGTATAGCAGGTAAACAATGCGAAATGAAGAAAGAAAGGTATATGCAAGTTCCCTATTGACCAAGCCACATGTACACGTGGGTTCGCAGACCAAAAGGAGTGTATAATGTACACACTCACTCTCACGGAAAGAAAGGTGCGTACATGTTGGAAAACTAAGTTTTGGTCTGTGGTATTTGGTCCATGGTATTTTGATCCATGGTATTGGTCCAAGGTATCTTGTCTAAAGTGTTGACCACAGGTATTTGGTCCAAGATATTGGTTCTAAGTGGTTTTGGTCCATGATATTGGTTCTAAGTGGTTTTGGTCCATGTTATTGAGTAAGGCCTGAGACTATAAAAGGAGGAGAAGATCATTAGGCAAAAGTACTCAAGTATTGAATATCTAATGAAGTGTGAGATCTAGTATGCAGGTTATGGGTATGTAATGCTTTGTTAAGGATGCACGTATGTGGCGAACGAAGGTTGATGGACCAGGATCATGAAGACTAAAATGAATTATCATTATATGGTATGATCATGAATAATTCAGATCTGAATACTAACACATGCCTTATCCTTTATATCTGATGGTTTGGGTATATCTAAAGTAGAAAATTGCAATGAACGTATAAGTATTTATTTTCAGATCTATACGTTGGTTCCATTTGGTGAAAGAGCATATACATTGACACAGCCAAGTAGCGTATACATTATGAGATTTGATATTTGAGGTTGTTGTTGGTTCTAGTGGTTGTTGCAAAGTTTTGGGTTCTACTCTGTGTTCTCGTGACTGTTTTGATGACAAGGTTTCAGTGATTCAGTGTTGGGTGATTCAGAGATTGATGATGCAGATATGGTTGATGGTTATATTGCAGTGGTGACTGATTTTGTGCTTTGACATTATTGATGGATCCAGTCTGAAAATTTATGAAACGTGGTCGTTGGAAGAAAAGAGAAGGTCGTTTCCTTCTGTAGGCTAGTGCCTACATACTAGTAAATATATCAGCTAGTACAAGAGCTAAGGGGTTGTAGCTCCCTTCTAGTAGAAGCTGGAGAACGAGAGAAGATTGTAGCCTTCTCCAGGTGGGTGCCTATGTACTGGTATGACTCTACACCAGTACAAGATTGTAAACAAGTTTTTCTTATATTAAAGAAAATAACAGTAGGTGGTTTTTTTCTCGCATTGGGTTTCCACCTTATATGATGGTGTTCATGTGTGTTTATTATGTGTGATCATATATTCTATTTTACTGCACCTGGTTACTATTTATATGGTTAATGAAGTTCTGATGCACTGATTAAAGATCAACATATTATGAATTAGCTGAATCATAATTTTACTGGATATATGCTAGTTGCATTAAACATAGCGGGTTCCCTTAACTGAAGTAGCGTATATGAATCTGATTATGGAAATGAAAAATTATTGATTTACTAATATTGATTCAACCCCTGCCCCCTCTTAGTATTATTTCCAACAATTGGTATTAGAGCCAGGTCCTTCAGAAGAAGCTTGATCGCTCGAAGGAAGATCCATCATCATGAGTAATCAAGAAAGAGAGGGATCCATCAGACTACTAATCTTTGATGGGAGCAATTTTGTTTATTGGAAGATAAGAAACACAACCTATCTACAATCACTTGGAACTGATATTTGGGAAATCGTGGAAGGAGGATACACATTTCCATCAGCAATTCCTACAGATATGGAAGGTAGAAAGAAATATGAAACCAATGCCAAAGCGATTACTATTTTAGTGGGAAGTCTGTCAAAATCAGAGTTTGTCAAGGTCATGCAGCTCAAATCAGCCAAAGAAATGTGGGACAAAATCATTCTGAGCTATGAAGGAGACTCTCAGGTAAAACATGCTAAGCTTCAAACTCTCAGAATTCAGTATGAAACTCTTAAGATGCATAGTAATGAAAACATAACTAATTACTTCCTATGTATAGATGATATTATCGATTGTATGAAGAATCTGGGTGAAGAAATTAAGGAAGTTGTCTTAGCTGAAAAAGTTTTGAAATCCTTGTCTACTAAATTTGAACCCAAAGTATCTGCCATAGAAGAAAATAGGATTTGCAAAATATCACTATGGCGCAGCTTCACGGAATCCTAATTGCTTTTGAGATGAGAAAAGGAGGACCATCATATATGAGAGAAGCCACATTTAAAGCATCAACAGAGGGAAAAGAAAAAATCAATGAATTAGGATACATTTCAGAAGATGAATATGAGGTAAATTTTGCCAAGAAGCTTCAATGGGGTTTTGGAAGGTTCAAAGGTAAGCTACCCTTCAAATGTTTTTATTGTGGTAGAGTTGGTCATTACACTACTAGATGCCCTCATAACGAAGGAAAGATGGCTGAAGAAGGAAATAGAAGTTATTATACTCATGATAATAGTGATGGCTTGTCCAATAGTTGTTGGGTGTGGAGCCTGATTATCTTTTGTATTCAAAGGTTTCAGCTGGATGTATACCCCAGGAGGATTGTACACCCCTCCTTGTGGGGTGGAGAGGGGGGATGCAGGGGGGATTTGTACCCCTCCGTAGAGGTCCAGGGGGGCTAATCACCCTCGACTGGGGGTTTCGGGGGCTAGCAGTCCCCCAACAGGGGTTTGGGGGCAGTGCTCCCAAAGCTAAGAATAGATGTAAAATTGCCTTGTAAAATGTTGTAATTTCGTAGTCAATCTAGGCTGTTCATTAGGTGGATGATCTGACGGTAGAAGTTATGTTTAATTTAGGGTTTTTTGCCCTAGAAGGCAACCCCTCACTATATATGAGGGAATTGTATTACATTTATGTAGATCTATATTCTGAGTGAGGAAGAGAGAGGAGATTGAGAGCGAAGAGGGTGTTACAATGCATTTGTTGTAGGTTTTATCTCTTCAGTTTGCTAGATAATATAAAAGGAAGGACTTGTTGTTTCTCTGTGGATGTAGCCCAAACTGGGTGAACCATGTATATCTGTGTCTCTCTTGTTTTATGCATTTTTTGCGTTTATATTTTTGCAATATTTTATGTGTTCCATTGATCTATAATATATAATTTTCTAACAACAGTGATGAAGACAACTAGGAAATTAAACTTCTCATGGCATATCAAAATAATAACGTAGAAAAGAAGAAGTTACCAGATTAAAAGATCAGTTGGAGACAGTAACTAGAGTAAGGGAGCAGCTACAGGATGTAGTGATATCATTAAGAAATGAAATAAATGATCCAAGCATAAACATCCAGAGACTTGAATCCAAGATCCTCTCTCTAAAGGAAGATGTTGAAGAATCAAAGAAGAAGAATAAAGAAGCTCTTGAAGAAGAAGAACATGAAGTTCTCGAATAAAGGCAACAAGTGGAAAAAGGAAGAAAAGATGAAGAAAACACAAAGAAGCAATATCTAGAAAAGGAAGAACAACATTAGGTTGAGGTAAATATCTTAAAAGATAAGTTAGAAGAAAAGGATAAATTGTTATGATTACAAGACAATACTAAGATTTTGGATAATATTCTTAGTAGTCAAAGGTCTCCTACCATCAAAATTATTCTTGGTTTTCATGAATCTATTGAAGGGGAATCTAGCTCACAAGGTGAGGCAAGGAACTCTAATGCGAAATCTAAAATTCTCAACAAGGAGATGAGAGGACAACCCCATAAACTACCAAAGAAAAAAATTTCTTCAAAGAAAATCTTTTACTCCTAATTGTGCAAGTAATAGTCGGTTATTGTCTTCAAATAATGATGTTTAATGTTTTATATGTCATAATTTTGGACATCTTGCAGCCAAGTGTAGAATTAGAATGGTTCAAGACCATCACACAGAAAAACCATCAAATTCCAGGTACTTTAAGGGATATTGTTTTGCTTGCAATATGTTTGGTCACAAAGCTATTGATTGTAATAAAAGGAATATGAAACATGTAAGATTTTATGCATGTAAAAATTTTGGACATAAAGTAAAGGAATGCAGGAGCAAAATTTGGACACCAAAGCAAAAGGAGCATACATCATCCCAATCCCAGGTATTGAAGAAGACAAAATTATTGTCAGAAAGATGTGGCATAACTCAGTTTGTAGACATAACAGACCTATCAGAAGCTAAAAGTGTAAATCTTCAACATTCCAATTTTCATACGCAGCTATTATGAAGAGAATTCATGTATATACGCAAGTTAGAGGCTGTGCAGTCGCATATATGGTGCTCTGAATAAAAAGAAACAGGACAAACTCAAGAAAACGAATCTAATATGGTTCAGTCAGTGATCTACTCTATTTGATGATGGTATGTGTTGGTTGGCATAGGTTCAGGGGGAGCATATGCTTCTAATAATTCATTGTTGGCATTATCTTAGAATATATTGATACCGATCCACATAGTTGTTTTGATTCAGGTGTCTCCTTTGGATGATGGAAATGTACAAGTTGTTGACCCTGATGTTGGTGATGGTGCAAATCATATGGTGTATGATAGTTGATGATGACTATCATGGTCTTGTTAGGTCTTTGGTCTGTGTTAAATATGTCATGTATATCTTTTAAATACCCATGAGTCATATGATGTAATTTATAACCCCACTATGCATGGGAAGGATGATGTAATTTATATTCCAGTCATGTATAAACATTTGGTATATCCCCACTTGGTTGGGCAGATGAGTCAAAAATAGTGTATCCCTACTTGGTTGGGAGATTGATGTATGTATGAGTCACTGGTGATAGGAAAGTCACACTCACTTAGTTGAATTGTAGATTCATGTTATTCTTTTGAAAAATATTTTTTTGTAGACTCTTCATATGCTCAGGGGGAGCATGGACAGATCGGTACATCTCAGCATGTACAAAGGGGGAGCTCAATTAGAGATTTCAACATGTACTCATGGGGAGTATGGACAACATAATGTATATCAAAGGGAAAGAATATCTTGGTCTTCCCTTTCCCCTTGATGTCAAAAGGGGAGAGTGGCTTGGTGTGGTTGTTGCCATCAAGTCCAAAGGGGGGGAATTGTTGGCATTATTATACGGGTATGATACAAGTGTTGTCCTTGATGGAAACTCACTTAGATGACAAGTCATAATATAGCAGGTACACATTAAAGAATGAAGAAAGAAAGGTACAAGCAGGTTCCCCATTGACGAAGCCGCATGTAGACATGATTTCTTAGACCAAAAGGAGCGTATAATGTACACATGCACTTTCACGGAAGGAAATGCGTATACATGTTGGAAAACTAAGTTTTGGTCCATGGTATCTGGTCCATGGTATTTTGATCCATGGTATTGGTCCAAGGTATGTTGACCAAAGTTTTAACCCCAGTTATTTGGTCCAAGGTATTCGTTATAAGTGGTTTTGTTCCATGGTATTGAGTAAGGCCTAAGACTATAAAAGGAGGAGAAGATCATTAGGCAAAAGTACCCAAGTATTGAATATCTGATGAAGTGTGAGATCTAATATGCAGGTTATGGGTATGTGATGCTTTGTTAAATATGCACCTATGTGGCGAATGAAGGTTGATGGACCGGGATGATGAAGACTAAAATGCATTACCATTATATGGTATGATCAGGAATAGTTCAAATCTGAATATTGATGCATGTCTTATCCTTTATATATGATGGTCTGGGTATATCTAAAGTAGAAAATTGCAGCGAAGGTATAAGTATTTATTTTCAGATCTATATGCTGGTTCCATTTGGAGAAAGAGTGTATACGTGTTGGTTTGACACAGCCAAGTAGCGTATACATTATGAGATTTGATATTTGAGGTTTTTGTTGGTTCTAGTGGTTGTTTCAGAGTTCTGGGTTTTGCTCTATGTTTTGGTGGCTGTGTTTTGATGACAAGGTTTCAGTGATTCAGTGTTAAGTGATTCAGAGATTGATGATGCAAATATGGTTGATGGTTGTATTTCAGTGGTGATTGATTTTGTGGTTTGACGTTATTGATGGATCCAGTCTGAAAATTTATGAAACGTGGTCCTTAGAAGAAAAGAGGTCGCAGCCTTTTGTAGGTCGGCGCCTATGTACTAGTAAATATATCAGCTTGTACAAGAGCTAGGAGGTTGCAGCTCCCTTCTAGTGGAAGCTGGAGAATGAGAGAAGGTTGTAGCCTTCTGCAGGCGGGTGCCTATATACTGGTATGAGTCTGCACTAGTACAAGCTTGTAAATAGGTTTTTCTTATATTAAAGAAAACATAAGCAGGTGGTTTTTGTCCCGCATTAGGTTTGCACCTTATATCATGGTGTTCATGTTTGTTTCTTATGTGTGATGATCTATTCTATTGTATTTCACCTGCTTACTTTTTATTTGGTTAATGAAGTTTTGATGCGTTGATTAAAGATCAACACATGATGAATTAACTGAATCATAAGTTTACTGGATATACGCTAGTTGCATTAAACACAATTATGTGTACACGCGGGTTCCCTTAACTGAAGTAGCATATATGAATCGGATTAGGGAAATGAAAAACTATTGATTTACTAATACGGATTCACCCCTCCCCCTCTCAGTATTATCTCGAAATACCCTAACCATATGACATGTAACACCAAGAGATTATGGGGCCCTGTTGGGGTTAGTTAGGTAACTAACTTCCTCGGGTTGTAACTTGGTCATATTGTCTCTATTTGGTGCATATAATAACTTCTTGGAAAGGTCCCCCTAAGTACTACATAATTTATAGTAAGCCTTTCTTATGGCCATGAGCCTACAGTAGACCTCAAAAAAACATCGTTTAGGGGGTCATACCTACTGTGGAAGTTTAGGACCTGAAAAACTGCTAAAAATAATAAATGATGAAATAAATAAGGAAACAGAAGAAATTGACTGGAGGTCTAGGTGGAATAGGTGGGTGGCCACCAATATCCACATGCATCACTCTACAAGGGATGTATTGTAGGCACCTCTAAAGCCACATCAACCTGGAAACATTCTCCCTAGAAATAACTCTTGTCACCCCTCATCATTCAATCTAGGGAAGATCCTTCCAAGACTACGTGGTTCTTTCCATGTTGACTGACACTTTAGCATGGCTCACCCAACCACATGGTCCTAATATTTTCTTCCTATATTGGTGGGCTCCATTATGCCACGTCAACCCTAGGATAATACCCAGGAAATTTTATACCATGATCTATTTGAAAACTTTGGGGTCATGGGTCAGGGTGATATCATTGATCCTTGATGCCAGGATGTTGTCCTCCTATGTCACACCTTACTTGACACTTTTGCCTATTGTGGCCAGCAACAACCCCCCTTTTTATTTAGTATTAGTAATAACACTAAATAAATGGGGATGCTTCTAAAAAATAAAAAACTAGCACTTATAATTCCCTTCGAATAAAAGACACTATCATAAGCTTAGGAAAACCATCTGCTAACCTAAAATCTTAAGTATTATGATAAGTCTCAAATAAAATAGTTCTCTTAAAAATAGACATCGCATCGCAAAAGGGTAAGGGAGGATATCATATAAACAAACCTTCAGAATTGCGAAAATTCGATAATGTGAGATCGCATGCCTTACAGACTCATTGCACTTCATAGATTTCACATGTTGTAAACACCTCCTAAGATAAAACATCCCAATCATGCGATATGCGATAAAGAATCTTGCAAATTGCATCTCATAGTCGCATAAAGGAATAAATGATTGTTAACAAAAAGGATTAGCGATATGGTGATCTTTGATATTGCAATTTGCGATGTTGTGAAGAAAATCGCAAAATCACTTTATCACAGATCAACAGGGCTAATTGTTCAATGAAATATTTCTCGTAATCCGATCTCGAGTTATGGGCATTAATGTCAACTTAGTGGTTTATTGATGGTCATTTATGACAAAATATTTAGATCCGATTGAAAGGTTGTTTCATGTAGGGTGATATATTTGATATTATTTTTAAATAAAAGAGCTTTATCGTCACCTTATCACTTACCATTATTCGTGTTCAGTATGCAGAATGATTGTTTAGAGGTCTTTGTTTCAGCCGGATGTATACCCCGGGAAATTTGTAGACCCCTCCACGCAGGGGGGTGCGGGGGGGACTTGTCCTCCCCATGGGGGTTTGATGGGGGCCGATCACCCCCGGCCGAGGTGTCCAGGGGCCAGCAGTGCCCGAGTGGGGGTTCGGGGTAGTGCCCCCTAAGTTAAAAATAGATGTAAAATTGCCTTGTAAAAGTATAGTAATTTCTAGTCAATCTGGGGTATTCATTAGGTGGATGATTTAACTGTAGAACTTATGTTTAGTTTAGGGTTTTTTTCCCTAGAAGGAAACCCCTCTCTTTGTATGAGGGCATTATATTTGAGGCTGTGTAATATACATGTATTACGAGTGAGAAACATAGAGGTGAGACTGTGAGAGAAAATAGAGGATATTACAACATATCTGTTGTAAGTTGTGTCTCTTCACTTTGCTGGATAATAGAAAGGAAGGAATGGTTGTTCGGTGTGGATGTAGCCCAAACTGAGTGAACCACATGTATCTGTGTCTCTCTTGTTTTATGCATTTTCTTTGATTATATTTCTACAATATTTTATGTGTTCCATTTCTCCGTAATATATAATTTTCAAACAACTGGTATCAAAGCCGAAGGTCTATTTGGCTGATAAAATCGCAGGAAAGAAGGGTTCCTTGTTCGAGTAGGAGCAATGGCGGAAGATGGTAAGTTTATGGTCAAGAAATTTAACGGCCAAAACTTCTCGCTGTCAAAAATGAAGATGGAAGATTGTCTGTATCAGAAAGATCTATACCTACCATTGGGTGGAAAAACAAAGATGCCGACAGGTATGACAGATGAAGAATGGAACCTTCTTGATAAAAATGCACTTGGAACAGTACGGTTATGCCTTGCAATGTCGGTCGCCTTCAACATTTCAAAGGAAACAACTACAGAGGGTTTGATTAAGGTGTTGTAGAACTATATGAAAAACCCTCGGCCTCAAAAAAGGTATTTCTTATGAAACAATTATTTAATATGAAGATGTCGAAAGGTGGATCTGTTGTAGGCCATTTAAATAATTTTAATACTGTTACAATTTAGTTATGTTCTGTAGGCGTAAACTTTGATGATGAAGTTAGAGCTCTGTTATTCTTGTGCTCATTACTAGAAAGTTGGAATGGTTTAGTAATGGCCATTAGTAACTCTGTTTATAAATCTAGTACTTTAAAGTTTGATGATGTTGTTGGTGCTATCCTTAGGGAGGAAATGTGACGGAAAATCTCCAGTGAGACATCGGATAATGCTTTAAGTGCAGATTCAAGGGGAAGAAAAATGGAAAGAGGAAAGAGCTCAGGATATCGCAGTAAATCAAGGAAAGGTAGATCTAAGTCCAAATCGAGGATAGTGTGCTGGAAATGCGGAAAGAAAGGACACTTAAAGAAAGACTATAGATCTCGAAAGGGAAAAGAAGAAGATGCACAACAAGAAAACAATAATGAAGCAAATGTGACAGGTGAGGTGTTACAACATGCTTTGATTCTTTCTTTCGAAAATATCATTGATTCCTGGGTGGTAGATTCAGGGGCCTCATTCCATGCGACACTTGATAAGAAATATTTTCATGGCTATGTTCAAGGAGATTTTGGAAAAGTCCATTTGGGTGATGATAAACCCTGTAAAATTGTTGGAATGGGTAAGGTTCTTATAAATCAGTACAATCGAAACCAATGGCTACTAAAGGAGGTAAGGCATGTTCAAGATATAAATAAAAATATGATTTCAACAAGGTAGTTAGGCAGTGAAGTTTGTGTGACAACTTTCACAGATAAAGATTGGAACACCACCAAAGGAGCCCTAGTAATAGAAAAAGGTCAAAAGGTTGGTACATTGTATTTATGCAATGGTATTTCTAACTCTATTAATGCTTTAACTTCCAAAGGAGAAGATTCAGCATTATGGCATAATAGGCTGGGACACATGAGTGAAAAGGGGATGAAGATTCTCCACTCAAGGAATTTGTTGGTAGGTTTGAAGAATGTTGATTTGGACTTCTTTGAGAATTACATTTATGGAAAACATAAGAGATGTTAGCCTCTCTCATAAAAACAATAATAAATCCAAAAATTAATTAATTAATTAAATATTCCAAGTTAGGAATTTGTGCCTAACTCTTGGGTTGTTCCTCTAAGATAGGAGTTAGTTTAGGTAACTCCTATATTGGTGTGTGTCTGGTGAGAAATTATCTCAACCAGAGGAG
>APFE031646685.1:22418-39358 GCA_000404065.3 Pinus taeda | reverse complement strand
CTCCGCCCCCCCAGTTCACTACGAAGGTTAGTCGTGGAAAGAATATAACACAACCCAACAGGGATCAAGTATTCCCATGGCTACAACCATATAAGAAAACATCACCCAAAGAAAAGGGCTGCCAGAAATTAGCTCCAAAATTCTACGGACCTTATCAAATACTTCAGCGCATTGGAGCAGTAGCATACAAGGTGGCCTTGCCACTAAATTCAAAAATCCATCTAGTATTCCATGTATCATGCCTCAAGAAAGTGGTGGGGAACAATTGTAGAATTCAAACGAGTCTACCTAAATTGGATGAGGAAGGTTCACTATGGCTCCAACCAAAACAGGTCCTCGACACTCGTGAAAGACATTTGCGCAGTCACACGATTACGTAACTCTTCTCTAGGGTAGGGTTCATATCTACAAGAATATTGCAAAAAGAGTTGGTTATAAAAATGTGCTCAGTAAGTGTTTCATGTGATTACTCGTTGCTTGAAAGAAGAAGTTTGATATGCTTCAGTATGGATAAATATCAAGACTCTCACACAAGATTGGATGGCATAAATATAATGATATTGATCAACATCAAGCATAGTCTCCAAACAAAATAAATGGAGTTAATAATGACAAATCCAAGAAAGATGATGAATTTTGTTAACCAAGTTCGATCCATGGGAACCTTAATTAAAAGTGTATGCATGGAGAAGGATTGTTGTACAATATGGAGATGGATCATGCAAAATGATCTTGATCTCAAAGGATTCAAGTAAGAAAATACTTTGATGAAAGGGCCATCATAATAATCTAAATCTAATTTTGATATTTATTGGTATTCCTTATCTGGTTAACATATTATTTTTCTACCTAGAAGGATATTCCAAAACTTCATAATGACCATTGAGGCAAGTTCAACAATTGGTGTTGAACTTGATTCAAAGGACATGTGAATTGAGTGAATGATTTTAACAATACTTGAAGGGTTACGTTGTCAAGATGTTTACATCATAATCTTGGATTTGAAAGGTAGCAGTATAAGAGGATGATCTGATGTTCATGAAGATCACTTTCATGTTTAAAAGGAGTTGTGATTGACTCTATTTTTCATTGATGATAACTAGAGGAAAGTGATATGGAAGGTTGATGGCCTAAACCCTGACATAAGAATAAAGGAAGAGGATGGATCCATAATATCAAGAAATAAATAAGCTTGATATGATGAGATGCAAAATGAAGGAGGAGCCATGAAGCTACTACTTGAAGATCTCCATGAAGAACTTGTAGTTTACACACTTATGAAGACAAGTTAGAGAGCCTATGGTTATGAATTCCTAATTGAAAGGAAGTGTAAGAATCTCATCTATGATTTATGGGGATTAATAGGTATCCCCATATGTTGAAAAGGGAGCAAGGACCTATTCCATTATTAAGAGGGAATGGGGATATCTTCCCTCATTGAGAGAGAGTGATGTTAGACAACGTATTATCTTCTTCATGTGTCATGCACTAGGCCACGACTAACAACCATATGTCTAAGTGAAGGCCATGGAGGGAGAATGGAGAATGGAGGATTGGACAAGCATCTAAGATTTATACTACTTGAGGACAAAGAATCCAATATAGGAAGTATTATTGTTGTTCAACACTCTGAGGATTGGAAAGGTATCCAAGACAAGAGTGGTCGATGTGGATAGATATTATTTGAGGATTAGGAATCCAAGATAAGAATAGTCCAAAAAGGAAATACCTAGTGAACATTTGGATGGGGTATGTACCTTGAAGAGGTAGTGTGGTATCTCACATAAATCCTCCCAGCATTATGCTCTGATATGAGAAGAGATTTCAAGTTAAGGCCCTACTATGTTGACAATGTTAGCATGATGTTGATGCTTAAAAAATGGCTTACCAATCTGGCCCTTCTTATGAGAACTCTTCAATTCGAGAATAGCCTTGTATCAGTTCTACAATTATGAATACCTCCTCATTTAAGAGGGAGTGTTGGAAAATGTAAATAGTTTTGTGTAGAAATAACTAGAAAATTGTAGTTCCTAATGAATTATGATTGAAAACAATAGACACAAATTTCTTCTACTCAATATGTGAAAGGGAAAAAATACAATAAATACACATGCAATCATTCAATCACAATTAACATAAAAAAAAAATTACTGTGAAAAACTCCTCCTCTGTTTGTATTATATCAGATTAGAAAAATGGTCTATCATAATGAAAACTTCAATCCTTGAAGCTCAACCTGCACTGCAACACTGATCTCTCCTTCCTAATTTTTCTCTACCCAATACTTAGGAAAATCAGGAATCCTCCTTCCTCATATTACCTTGTGTAGTTCCAACCCCTAATTAATAGTAAAAGCTCCCATTTTCTTATGCAATCCCAAGAGAATTTCTCACCTACTACATGCAAATTCAGTACACTCACTATTATACAATAATAAATACAATTATGCCTTTTCCCTCCACTCAACTAGGCAATTTGAATTGCATGCATGACTAGGGCCATTTTTAGAAAAATTACTAGTTAACTAAGATATCAATGAGTTAACAACAATTAAAAATACTCAACTAAACTCATATTGACTCTATTCATGACTAGAGCTCAAATAATTGAGTTTCACTAACTATAACTCCACTAGATTTCTAGATCTTAGCAATCAACTCATGCACAACTCTACTCCTTGCCAACAAACTTGAATTGACTGACTTAACTCAGTAACTTGGCCATGTCATTCCTACTAACTACAACTCAAGTCATCCCGCTGATGTGGAAATTCGAATTTCTCCATTTGACTAAGGCACAAGTCAAATGAAGGCTTTTCTTACTTCAATTTAACATTTATGTCTTCATAATCGTCATTGTACTCATGCCATTATGTATATATTATGTAAAAAAAAAACAAAGAAAAAAACAAAATATTATTTTTCAAGCATGGGTTTCGTGCTCAAGTTGATTTGTCTTCTAGGTTAAGCATGTTCTTCATGCTTCTATATTTTTTCAAGTCAAAAGAAAACTTGTTGAGGCAAAATCCCATTTGGGCTTCCTAAAAGAAAGAAGAAAATGGATTTTGTTTGTATTAAAAGGAATAAATTCATCCCCAAGACCATGTCATCCCTCCAAGATGATCAGGTTGGACTGCCCAAAGGACATGACCTTTTAGTCACATGAATCGCTATAAATAGCCCAACATGCTCCTCCACTTGTAGCACAAGTTTTTCGTGGATCATATATAGTAGATATGCAAAGTTGTAGGGAAGAGGATGTGAAGTCTCCATGAAAAGACATGTGTACCTTCCTGAAGCTAATCTTTGTAATATGATGTGAATTTCAAGAAAAGAGGATATTGTGGTCCTGTAATAAGAATTATGGCAGCTCATGGACAAATTGGAGGGAAAACTTGGTGCTTGTAGGGGATAATGGTTTTAGTCTTGGGGTCTTGGATTTATCATTTGAATTTATTCTATAAGAATATAAAATATTCTTTCTGGGTTTTCCCTTTTGGAAGGGTTTTTCCCTAGCTTAGAGCCTACATTTTGTGTCTGTTGTCTTCCTTGATCTTCATGTTTTAGGCTCTCGATAATTGTTTGATGAAAATAAACTAAGAAAGAACAAGAAAAAGATAATATAAGGTCACAAGAAATTATTAAGGATAAGGAGAATTGAATTAATATTTTCCTTATTAGATTCTCCAACATGTGGAAGAAAGAAATAAAGTAATGGAGGTTGTGTCTAATGAAAAATTGCAAAATCATCGACACAACAACTAATTATTTCAGTTAATGAAACAACTCATAAAAAAGTTGTTTTCACTTATATATTTTGGCTTATTAAGCTACACATATAGTTTTGGACTCATATATGGTTTTAGTGGAAGTTTTGTGATGGTTTTGGTGATCAACCCTCATGGACATTTTCTATGCACTTTTTTTATGGACATATTACATATATATCTTTTGCAATTATTGAATGAGAGCCAATTTCATAATTGACCATTATATGATGCATGGCTATGTGGAGAGCATATGGGATTATCATGCATGTTTTGAATTTTCTTTATGAAATATGATGGTATGATATGATGACATATGGATGTGGGTCCTCCCTCTAACTTGAGTCATTGAATGTTCCCTATTTATTAGGAGTCTAACATTAAAATTGTTTTCCTTCTGACATATCCAAGTTATTTTTCTAACCCGGAGTTAAAGTAAAATAAAACAGTTTTGTAGCCATCTCAAATGAAGCTTGACTACAAATACTTGCTCAAAGAAAAAAAACGGGAGCAAAACTTTACACAAAGTATGGTATGATCTAGTTTGATTACTTCAGCTTTGGGATAATCTATTGTGTTATTTTAAGTATTTGGATCTCATAAAACTCTTGTTACAAGGCTTCTTTTAAATAGTAGTGATGAATGGAGGTCTAAAAGTCTCACTTGTTGAGTAAGGTATTTTTTACTTTGATCATTCATGATATTACAACTATTGTATATTTTTCATATTGATAATTGATATTGTGTGTAGTAGTATACCAATGTCCAGAAGGTCTCACTAAGATAGCTACAGCAAGGTCAATGCTTATTTATTTTTCTTTGTTACTTGCATTTGACTTATAAGATTCATAAACATTACCATTTGTAAGGGAGGCTCTTGTCGTGGATTATTTTAATTTGGCTAGTTTTAGTTTATTATATTTGAAAAATATTTTCAAATACACTCAATGAAGGATATATTTCTTATATTTCCATCTTGTGTCATATTTCTATTGCTCATTTTCTTTACTTTCTTAATTGTAGTATTTTTTATTATTATATATAGTATGTATTATGTTGATAAATTTATATTTTAAACATAAAGAATGAATTTTATGTTGAAGTTTATTCTACATGAGTGTGATTACATGTTTTGACTAATTTTCATCTGTTATGTGTTTGATATTTGCAATTTACCATTTATCAATCAATTTAATTTTGTTTAGTTGTGTGTGTGTGAGTGTATTTTTGTAAGATCTGTGACATATATTTATGACTAACATAGATAAACTGATAGGACAACCAGATTGATGTTAGTTGTATTCAAATGTTGGGTAGTTACTTCAAACTTGTAACATATTCCAATAAGGCTATAAATTTCAAGTAACTTTCCCATCTTTCTTGGTTTGTCCCACCAAGGAATGGAAAAATGTTGAGTGAATAAAATTTCTATTTTGTCCATAAAAAGAGGCATATTCTAGTTGTCAGTGGGGAATTTTTGTATGTATGTGAGTTGCTTGAAGGAAACCTACATATGTACACCAACTGCTAGAATAGAAGCAATGTATATATGGAAAACATGTGTTTTGGAAGTGTTTTAAGGAAAATTGAAGTCCGCAACTACAACACAACTGCAAGGGATTTAACTAGTAGGGCCAATGAATGCATCTTAAGTATAAGTATGGAAAAAAATGTTATAACAATTATGTTATACAGTAGCTACTCCCTAACAAAAAACTAGAATGTTGAATTTTTTTTAGTGTGATACATACACATCCCTATGAATGTGTTATATCTAATTGGAAATTTGGATTTCCAATAGTTCTTAGAAATTTCCTTTGGGGATTTCTATTTTTCCCATAATATCCATCATAGTAGTTAGTACTTTAAGGGATTCTTTTGTGCCAAGAAAACCCACACTTACGAGATGACTAAGATAGTTGAGCTCATTATATTCTATATTCCTCACAATTTCCTCCTCAATAGACTCCCATAGACAACTTCTCTTACTCAGTTCAAGAAAAGCACTACCCACCTGTACAATGTCCCTACACTCTAGTCTCAATTGGGTCTTCCTCTGAACTGACATGCATGAATTATTTGTGAGTGAATCTTCACTTAGCTGGTGTAATACTAGTTGATGCACTCATGCAATAATCCACTACTAGATCTCTACTAGTTCCTCCAACAGTTAGAACTAGTTTAATTGACTATAACTCAATTAAACTGAGTTATCTAAATGCAACTCCAATAAACTCAATTTGGACCCCTAACATTTAGGGATCACACTTACATGACTCCAGATATACTTCCAACTACAATTTCCTAAGCTAACTAAGTCTACTTAACTTAGTTAACTATTACAAGTTGCTATGAGAATAGAATTACAATTTAATTCAAGAACAAATTAAATTAGAATTTCTAGATGTTATTTTTAATATTTCTTGTTGCTATTCTCAACACTCCCTCTCAACAAGAAAGGAATTCAACTTTATCTTGATCTTGAACCTTTGGAATGTTTTGCATACAACACTTATGTCTAGTGTTGTTGCTACAACAACTCCTGGAAAAATAAAAAAATCAAATAAAAAATCAAATAAAATAAAAAAATAAAAAATCAAATCAAATCAAATAAAAAATCCAACCTGAATCAGTATGATGTATTTGTCATTAAAGTCTCTGACTGCTACTATCTCTACCTCTGTCGACTGAAAAATCTGCACTTTTGCCAACTCTGCCTTTCTGAAATGTTGTCAACTCTACTCTATGCTCTCTTGTATATGAATGCTCTAACCTTTGTCACTTTGATCTCTGACTGCATCAATCGCCATTGATCCATCTTTCTACTATGTACTTTTGGCTCTCGTAGCAAGGTATGGTTCAAGAGATAAAACCTCTTAATGGACCCTGCGTAATTTCTTTCCTCTTGGGACTATCACTTCACATCACCCCACCTCTCACCTGGAGGTATGGTTGCATGTGTTCCCTCTCCCCAATTGCCACGAAATTTCCCCCTACTGGAGGTCTCTACTTGAGTGGATGTCTCCACTCAGTCTTCTCTCTGCTTCTCCAATTGTGGTTTCTCCACAACTTTCTGAGGTTACTTCTAAGGTTACTTATTCTCTACTTGAGTGGATCTTTCCACTTGGTCTCTTCTCTGCTTCTCCAATTGTGGCTACTCCACAATTATTTGAGATTGCTTCTGAGGCTTCTTCTGGGGATGCATGTTGAGAGGTAATACACTCTCCCTCTCAACTACCATGTCTATAACCTTTTCCTTGATCCTCAAGGTTTTGCATGCATCTTCTCCCTAGAGGGCATACAGGTTATTGACTCGTCCACCAATCTATTTCACCTATCCTGTTGCGATGTGTCTAAGGAAAACCTTTCCCCTACTAAAAATCACATCATAGCGATGGTCTTCCAATACCATGACAGAAACAAGATTCTTCTTTTGTCCTGGAACATACATCACATTTTGTATTCTGAGAGGGGATTCAGACTCCCTCTGAAAGGTAATTGTACCAATCCTGGTAGCACTAGACCTCCCTTGATCTCCAAAATTTATGTTCTGCTTGAGGTCTTTCTCCTCAAAATCACTAGAGAGATCTTTGTTCCCCGTCATATGGAACGAGGCACCGCTGTCAAGATACCACATGCCTCCCATTATATTTCTAGCCATGCATGCAATGAAAGTGAAATTAAGTTCAAATTGTGAAGTTAGAGCTTCACGTGCTGCCGCTACTACTAGCTCCTTCTTGCTTGCTTTCTTCTATGGGCAATTTGTGGCATAGTGTCCGTGCTCTGTTAGGCCCCTATACTACTAGTGCAACTCCTTATTTTTATATGCAACGCCCTTATTGTATTGTTGTTCCCATGTAGTCCCTATATTGTTATTATTTTTCCCCATACACGCCCATTATTGGTATTGTTATGCCCTTACATTATTATTGTTATGTCGGCTATGATTATATTTTGACCCCTTAGACTCCTATATACAGAAAGGACGTCTTGTCATTTTTATCATCAAAGGATTATTCATTTGTGTAATGTAAATGAGTTTTCACCTCGAAGAGGCTGATTTTGAAGTCATTGATCTATATTGCCTTCTATTTTCTGAGCTGGTTGCATAACATTTGGTATGTGAGCTTTGGATTCTAGGGTTTCACTGCTTCAAACGGGTCATCAGGGAATGTTTGCTATAATGTTTTATCTACGAAGCTTCAGAAGATGAAATTGAAACCCGTTTGAGCCAAATAATTTTGAACCGCATGACCGAATGTCAGATCTTTTCTTGCTATGTTGTTCATATATATGAACTGAGGAATTTAGGGTTTTTGCAGGCTTCCGAATTCCATCTCAAACATGTCAGCTTGGGAAAATAGTCATAACTTTCTCTTTGAGAATCAGATTCTAATTCTGTAAAGCATGACAAAAATATGACGGATGGCAGTTTGTTGGGTATCATTTTTCAGGGCCGAAGGTCGAAACAGGGCCATGTGGCACGTCGTACAATTTCACTCTACTGAACTAGTCTATAAGCAAGGCATCGTGGGAGATTGGGCATAACTCTTTCTTGGAGAATCGAATCTAGATTAGACATTTCAGGTTGGAAAGCGGACTCAGAGGGCTACCATAGGCCGAAATTTAAGAACTTGAAGATCCATCTCAATCATAAATCTACCCACAACCACCCACTAGAATATATACATGAGAAATAGCCAAAATATAAAATAATAAGACTAGAAATAAGAATTCAATTTTTTCATGTGTGTATATATATGGGGTTGACATTGAAATATTATTTAATCTAAGATATTGAAATATTTTATTGTGGTACACACACATATAAAATTGATATTGAAATAAATTAATTAATATGGGTATTCAAATAATTTTAATTAATATGGGTTAGCTTGGCACTCTCCTACAACAATCTTACTGGAAGTATTCCGCAAGAGTTGGGTTCCCTCACACATCTGCAACAGCTTTTCCTGGGGTCGAACATCTTGACTGGAAGTATTCCACCAGAGTTGGGTTCCCTCACACATCTGCAACAGCTTTTCCTGGGGTCGAACATCTTGACAGGTATAATTCGTCTTCATTTGAAAACCTGTGAGTATTGATTATTTTAGAAATTGCAGAAACAAACAAATATCTTACTCACTAATTTTATTGTGAATTTTCAGGGAACATTCCCAATTCTTTTTCCAATATTTCCATTTTGACTGTCTTTTCAATCCATGACAACAAACTCACTGGGAGTATTCCACAAGAATTGGGCCTGCTCACTAGTCTCCAAACTCTTTTTCTTTATGTGAATGAATTATCAGGGACCATACCACGTAATCTTGGCAATTGCACGAATTTGGTTTACCTGGCACTCTCCGACAACAATCTTACTGGAGGTATTCCGCCAGAGCTGTGTTCCCTCACACATCTGCAACAGCTTTTCCTGGAGTCGAACATCTTGACAGGTATAATTCGTCTTCATTTCAAAACCTGTGAGTATTGATTATTTTAGAAATTACGAAAACAAATATCTTATTCATTAATGTCATTGTGAATTTTTAGAGAACATTTTTATTTTTTTTTCAAATATTTCCATTTTCACTGATTTGGGAATATATGTGAATTTTCAGGGAGTATTCCACAAGAATTGGGCCTGCTTACTAGTCTCCAAATTCTTTATCTTTTTGAGAATGAATTATCAGGGACCATTCCTGCTTTTTTGTCAAATATCTCTGTTTTGACTGACTTGGAAATTTTCGAAAATAATCTTATTGGTAGCATTCCCACTTCTTTCTCAAATCTCTTTAACTTGACTTTCCTCAATTTATGGGGAAATCAACTTAGTGGAACAATACCAAATTCCATTGGAAATTGTTCAAAACTAAGCGAACTCGATCTAAGCTACAACAAGTTAAGTGGGAGTGTGCCAATACAACTTGGTAAGCTATACCTCCTTGAAAAATTATACTTGCAAGCTAATGAACTTGGTAGTTATCCTCCTACAACCATGTCATTTCTTATAGCCCTCACCAATTGTTCACACCTAAAAGAACTACACATCGGAAACAATAAACTAGCGGGTGTCTTGCCTCTTCACATAGGAAAACTTTTTACCAATTTGTCTATCTTGACATTAGCAAACAACATGATAGAAGGAAGCATCCCTCCACATATAGGCAACCTAAGCAGCCTCACCTATCTAAATTTATCTGGAAATCTTTTAAATGGTAGCATTCCATCTTTAAGAAACCTTACAAATTTAGAAAGATTATATTTAGGAAACAACAAATTAGAAGGAAACATACCTGATGATTTTGAACAGTTACGACGACTTGGTCTCTTGGACATCAGTAGAAACTTATTCTCTGGAAAGATTCCTACGTCCCTTGCATCCCTTAAACAACTAAGAGATCTCCTCCTTCATAACAACCAATTATCAGGGAGCATTCCTTCCAACTTAGGGAGTTGTACAGATTTGGAATTGCTTGATTTGTCTCACAATATACTCACTGGAAGCATACCTCGAGAAATTGCTGAACTTCATAATCTACAATTCTATTTGAATTTGTCACAAAATTTATTAGAAGGCTCCTTGCCCTTTGAGATTGGTAAAATTACAATGGCTCAAGCTATAGATGTCTCTGCCAATCACCTGACTGGAGCCATCCCATCTACACTTGGAAGTTGTGTTGAACTGTGTTCGTTGAATTTATCTCAAAATTCATTCCAAGGCTCTATTCCAGATTCACTTTAAAATTTAAAAAGCCTTATGAGCCTAGATCTCTCTTCCAACTCCTTATCAGGGATAATACCACCTACTTTGAACAAGTTGGAAATGCTCCAGTATTTGAATTTGTCTTTTAACAAACTCACTGGGGAAATTCCAAGAGGAGGACCTTTTGCAAATCTATCAATTTCCATTTCGCTAAATGGAAATCCCAACCTTTGTGGACCACAAGTATTCCAGTTATCTTCTTGTCCAACACCAAGAGGCCATCCTACAATTGTGAAAAGAGTACTATTTCCAGTCAGTGGAGTTGTTGCTTTTATACTATGTTGTTTTCTTTTGATATTCCTATGGCGAAGGAATATGCATATACAAAATATTTATGTCTCAAGAGCTATTTTCCAAAAGTTTGGGCGTCAAAGGATCTCATATCAAGAGCTTCATAGAGCTACAGATGGATTTTCTGAGGCTAATTTGTTGGAAACAGGCAGCTTTGGGTTAGTTTATAAAGGAGTTTTGACCGATGGCACTCTTGTCGCCGTGAAGGTTCTTAGCTTGCAAAGTGATCAAGGTGAGAAACTTTTTAAAGGAGAATGCAATGTCTTGAGAAAAATTCAACATCAGAATCTAGTGAAAATCATAACTTCATGTTCAAACCTCCATTTCAAAGGCTTAGTGTTTGAGTTTATGCCTAATGGAAGCTTAGAGAAGCGTTTGTATCCTAATATACACAACAACAATATAGAGGTTGTGTGTGAATTGGGATTGAGAGCACGACTAGACATTGCCATAAATGTAGCCCATGCCATAAAATATCTTCATCATGATTCTTTTGTACAAGTGGTGCATTGTGATATAAAGCCTAGCAATGTGCTTTTGGATGAAGATATGGTAGCCCATGTAACAGATTTTGGTATTGCAAAATTAATTGGTGAAAGCTCCACTGGTTCATTATCTTCTACAATTGCTTTGAGAGGATCCATGGGCTACATTGCCCCAGGTATGACATTTTAAGATATTACTTTCTCTTGTCTTTTTCTCATTAAAAATATTGTATGCATTGCTTTAACAAAATTTGTTGTCTTTATTGTAGAGTATGGATTAGGTGGGGCAGTATCCTCTCAAGGGGATGTTTACAGTTATGGCATTCTGTTATTGGAGATTCTTACTAGAAAACAACCAACAAGTGGCATGTTTATTGGAGACCTAAACTTGCACAGTTGGGTGAACTTGGCATTTCCTGATAGGGTAAAGGAGGTAATTGACAATGACCTTTTTATTGAAGTGGGCAGTGATGACTTTGAAGAAAGCAAAGTGTACAAATGCTTAGTTTCTTTGTTGCGTGTTGGTTTGATTTGTTCAAAGCATTCACCAAATGAAAGACCAACTATGAAATTTGTAGTAACGGCTTTGGAGAGCATCAAAGAAGATTTGGTAGAAAATTCATTTACTTCTAGAGGATTGAGACGAAGCATATCCAATCTGCTTAGCAATTTAAATACAAGTAGCAATGATGCACCTATATTAAATGACCAAAGTTCTTCTACCTATTAGTTTGTGAAGTTAACAACAACAAAAGCTTTTGAGCCTTGTCATTATTCTTTCAATGACAATTTTTTTTGTACTTAAAATTTCCATAAATGTATATTATCTATTTGTAATTCAAATTTCCAAATAAATTTCCATAAATGTGTATTATCTATCTGTAATTATTATCCTTGGAAATGAATTTTTTTTACAATATAATATTAAATAGATTGTAAATATGCATTTGATTTGATATATTATCCTTACTTGATGTTACTATCCTTTTTCTTGAATTAAATTATAGTCTTTTCAATTATATATATAAAATAATTATTATCTAAATTTGAATCTTAATTTCTAATTTAACGAATTAATTCTATCAACCATGTTTTGAGGGTAATTATTTCATTTATATTTATACTAAACATTAAGTGTCATTAGTTTTAAGATTCGTTTAATTGTTTTTAATATATTAAGATTTATGTGTCATTTTAAGATTCTTTTAATTGTTTTTAATATATTAAGATTTATTTTTTTGAATGTAAAAAATAATTAAACTTTTAATTATTAAGGATGCAGAAAATAAATTTGTAAAGCCAAATTATCTATCTTTCAACAATGTTAAATCTGATGCCTATGCCAATATCATTCACGATGGCTTTCCTTCTTCCAAATTTATTTCTTTTTCCTTAAGTGATGCATGACAAAGAAATCAATAGTCATTTCTGAACTCCAAAATCAAATTACTTTTCATAAATTGTCAGAAATAAACAATATATAAATGAAAGCACATGAAGCCAATAGTTAGTGGACCAACCCCACAAGTGGTGCAGAGGAGAGCACTAGATAGAATTTATTAAAACATACACACTAAAGAATTGGAAGTGTGTAAATAATGGTGAGAAATGCAGTGTTTTCTATAAATAAATTTTAATATGTGAATTCAATAGTCATCATAAATATCCCACTTGACTTAGGGGAGAGATTCCTGATGTTGTGTAGGGACCAGTAATTGAGATAGTACTGGGCCCACCAAACCACCATAAATTGAGACTTTTGAAACCAATATTTAAACAAAAATATATAACATTAAGTATAAATAAGTATTAATTTATGTCCAAAATTCCCCCATACATTGACTGGGCCCACAATTGTCCATAAATAGTATCTTACTACTTAAGAGTGCAAACCATATTGACCCAACTAGAAAACAGCTAAAACCATAAATGCTTCCAAAATGGTCTATTCCAGAAGTACAAAGTAGCAGTCACTTCAACCCCCACTCATCAAAACTGAAGCTTTGTATCCCAAATAAATATCCCTACCTGCACATAATAAAAGGGAATGTATGTCAGCGATAACTGCTATGTTGTTCAACAACTAAACCCCCCATGTTCAATAAATGACACCCAACCCAATAACATTTAAACCCACTTTGTTCAATAAATGACACCCAACTCACTCTATTTCTCATTAAAACAAATCAAAGCACATGCATCAACAAATAACCAATTCTCAACGATTAGATCACATCAAATTAAATCCAAACCACACATTCAAAATGAAGCCATTGCAATCCATGTGCATCCATGTCCACCAATTAAATTCAAGTGCCAAAAACTATAAAAGAAGTCCACCCACTATTGAAGTTGTATCGTATGCTTTCAAACTATTCAACAAACTTGAAGACAACATCACAAAACAATTGCCAATATATCCAGGTTAGTTATATCAATTACAACTCATTCTTCTTACAGTTATGTTTTCTTTGTTTTCATTTATAAGAGTTCTTACATGATCTGTCTGGCCATAACTGCTAAAAGGATAGCTGGATGGTTTCACAAACAGCCATTGAATAAAATGTAGGTTCTAAATACAACTATTTAGAAAAGTTAAAACCATTCCTTAAAATAAATAAATAAAATGAATGCCTTCAACATACTTAATTTTTTCAGTTCAATTTTCTAAAACTTTTTATGACTGGTAATAAAAATTGGAAACCATATAACCACACAACTGCTTTTTATAGAGTTTTTGTAGAGTTTCTTATTTCAAACTCTAATTTCTCCTTTCAATGAGATAAATGTTTTTAAAACCTAATATCTTTTCTCACGCGTCTTCAGTTAATTTTTCTTTGTGCAATACGAGAATCTTGATTTACGTGAAAGTCTATCGTAATGGGAATGAACGAAATTCCGAATGAAAGCATCACCAAGATCTCTCATGGCTTTCAAGCTGCCTAGCCTTACCGTGATTATGACAAGCATAGCACTCTTCTGGAGCATATGACCATATTTTGTTTGAGTTTCCAAACTAATTACTATGCCTAGAATGGTGGCCATGGACTACAATGGAGAAGTTGCCATACTGAGACATTTTTGGCAATGCCAAACAACAAAAAAAATGGAAAATGATATTTGAAACAAAATATATGTGCACATTTCACTTGCTTATGCCTTAGCTAAAACATTGTGAGTTTTCAGTATTTTTGCAGATGGAAAGCATACCAGCAAGAACACTGATGGCAATGGAATGTAAGCCTATGGACTACTACCAACCTTAATTTAAAACAAGAAGTTTTTATAAAAAATGCTAATGAAATGTCAAAATTCTTGATCTATCATACTCTTAAAAAAACAATCACCACACAAATGATCTTACCAAGAGAGTAATTCTAAGCCTAAAACATATCACAACAGATATAACCTTAAAAGAAGAGTCATTCCATGCCTAAAGGCCAACTAAAAAGCATCAACTATCAAGATACCTTCTACAGCTTGCGTGAGTTTACCAATTCTACAGGAACACTATCTGATACCTTTTACAACTTGGATGAGTTTATCAATTCTAATTAAAGATTATCCATCTGACTAAGCAGCATTGAACACTATGAGAGTGGTCTGTAAACTTTCTAATTGAACACTATGAGAGTGGTCTGTGAACTGTCTAATTTGAATAGATGGTAGATCTGATGGTCCAGACTCCATACACCACTGACAGCAGCATTGAATGATGTGTAACTAAGTGGATAGTGTTCACTATCAACTATATACAATAATGCATTAAAACAGACAATATTTGGATCCATTTATAAATTAGATACTGACAACTTGAATTTATAGCAGTAATGCATTAAATTTAGACAGTACTTTGGGTGCATTTATAACTAGAAACATGCAACTTGGATATACATGGTTGTATGCTAGTTCCTATCCTTACATTAATGAAGCAGTCATGGAAATGCATCCTTATAAGCCCAACTGCTATAAGGGAATTCTAAACAAAAGCCTTGGAAACTAATTGCTGAATAATGCCTTCAACTGCACTGCAACTTCTATCATAGAATCCTACTTGAAGCCCACTAGTAGATATCCATATAAAAGTTGCTAAACTGATGAACAGGCAGGCAATTGACTTAATTTCCATGTTGTTAGGAAAAGCAAGCTCCAGCAATGTGATCATCAAGTGATCTAAACTTATACTTATGGATCAACCACTTAAAATATTGTGGATATAACGTGGTAGTTTAAAAGATATTGTTTTGTATAATGTTGAAAGTGACGATAATTCCATTCCAAGGCTGATCACAGCTGCAAGTTGTTCCCAACATAGAATTTATGCCCAACCTTACTGTGATTATGATAGGCATAACACTCTTCTAGAGCATATGACCATATTTTGTTTGAGTTTCCAAACTAATTACCATGCCTAGAATGGTGGCCATGGACTACAATGGAGAAGTTGCCATACTGAGACATTTTTGGCAATGCCAAATAGCAAAAAATTGGAAAATGATATTTGAAACAAAATATATGTGCACATTTCACTTGCTTATGCCTTAGCTAAAACATTGTGAGTTTTCAATATTTTTGCAGATGGAAAGCATACCAACAAGAAAACTGATGGCAATGGAATGTAAGCCTATGGCCTACTACCAACCTTAATTTAAAACAGCAGGTTTTTATTAAAAATGCTAATGAAATGTCAAAATTATTGATCTATCATACTCTTAAAAAACAATCACCGCACAAATGATCTTACCAAGAGAGTAATTCTAAGCCTAAAGCACTTGAATTTATAGCAGCAATGCATTAAATTTAGAAAGTACTTTGGGTGCATTTATAACTAGAAACATGCAACTTGGATATACATGGTTGTATGCTAGTTCCTATCCTTACATTAACGAAGCAGTCATGGAAATGCATCCTTATAAGCCCAGCTTGCTATAAGGGAATTCTGAGCAAAAGCCTTGGAAACTGATTGCTAAATAATGCCTTCAACTGCACTGCAACTTCTATAATAGAATCCTACTTGAAGCCCATTAGCAGATATCCATATAAAAGTTGCTAAACTGATGAACAGGTAGGCAATTGAGAGACTACGAAGTAATTTGCAATGAGAGACTACGAAGTAATGCAATTTGATTTCCTGTAACATACATGTTGATAATTTCCTGTAATAAAGCAGAAGTATTTTTGCTTTGTATGAAAGCATAATTTACAAATATTCTAATGTCTAAATGCATGCAATAATTTTACAGGTTGTTGCATCTATGGCAAAAGGAATTTATAATGCTCGTACAAGGAGAAGTGGCAGGAGAGTGACAAGGGGTGTGCAGCTGCGATGCACATTGTTTGATGAGGACAGGACAGCTGATGTCAATGCCAAGAATGCACTAGGGAACATTGTTGAGGATGACCATGTGACGGCAGCTGATGTTAACATACCATCAGCCACAGAACCACCATCAACAATAGTCCAAGGGGAAAGTTCAACTAAAAATATCAGTGTTATAAGAGGATGGACAAAATAACAAATGTTAGTTGCAATTGACGACATAGAGTTTAATGGATACTTAGTTTGGGCATCTGCAAAAAAACATGGTATTCCTCCCTCATCAATACATTATTGGATAAATGGACTGACTCA
>APFE031646685.1:0-10038 GCA_000404065.3 Pinus taeda | reverse complement strand
TGAAAATGAGAATTTGGGGGTTGCCCAAAATCCCAGTTCCATTTAAAATCTCAAACTTGGGCCTTTCTATTAATCCCTTCCCTTGACTGGCTCCGCTGTCCATAAAATTACACACAGTTCTACCAGTTTTTCAATTGGAATTCAGAACGCACAGTAATTATAAAAATCCACAGGCACACAATACAATTGCTATAAAGATAGCGCATGCACAGCATCTATAAAACACATAAGTATACACAACATACACTAGAACATGATTATATATATTATATAAAACAATTACAAAATTAAGGCATTTCAGCCTTAAAACGAGCTCTAGCTCAACTACATCTTGACACTCACAAAATTCCTCACAAACAGATATATCTTTCACACCCTATCACATTACAATTATATAAGAACTTTAGGAAGGATCAATCCTATGCTCTCCTAACTTTCTCCACAAAAGCTTCATGCATGCATGCTTTAAATCTGCTTTATCCTTTTTAAATCTATTTTCTCCTTTAAATCACGTTTTTCTTTTGTTCCGATCCTCTGGCCCATGTTTGCTTGCTTTGTTGCTGGTTGCTCCTGCATCAGACTCCCCAGGCACAAAAATTTATGACCTCCTGGTCATATGCTTCTGGTCTTCATAATATCAATTTTATCCACTGCATTCTTTCACTAAACTCTGTGAGCTGCAACAAACCTCTACAGTAACAGCCTCCTCTGTTACACGATACCTCACCAAGCCCTCCCGCACTCGGTCTTTTGGCATCCTTCTCTAGGTTGCTGCAAATCTTCTCACCTTCCGCTGCCACCATCTGCACAATAGCAAGACCATAAATTCTTCATCTTTAACTCAACTGTACCTCTTTCCGCAGAATCTTACTGCTCTGATACCACCTGATGAAAATGAGAATTTTGGGGGTTGCCCAAAATCCCAGTTCCATTTAAAAATCTCAAACTTGGGCCTTTCTATTAATCCCTTCCCTTGACTGGCTCCGCTGTCCATAAAATTACACACAGTTCTACCAGTTTTTCAATTGGAATTCAGAACGCACAGTAATTATAAAAATCCACAGGCACAGAATACAATTGCTATAAATATAGCGCATGCACAGCATCTATAAAACACATAAGTATACACAACATACACTAGAACATGATTATATATATTATATAAAACAATTACAAAATTAAGGCTTTTCAGCCTTAAAACGAGCTCTAGCTCGACTACATCTTGACACTCACAAAATTCCTCACAAACAGATATATCTTTCACACCCTATCACATTACAATTATATAAAAACTTTAGGAAGGATCAATCCTATGCTCTCCTAACTTTCTCCACAAAAGCTTCATGCATGCACGCTTTAAATCTGCTTTATCCTTTTTAAATCTATTTTCTCCTTTAAGTCACATTTTTCTTTTGTTCCGATCCTCTGGCCCATGTTTGCTTGCTTTGTTGCTGGTTTCTCCTGCATCAATTATCCTTACTTGATGTTACTATCCTTTTCCTTGAATTAAATTATAGTCTTTTCAATTTTATATATAAAATAATTATTATCTAAATTTGAATCTTAATTTCTAATTTAACGAATTAATTCTATAAACCATGTTTTGAGGGTAATTATTTCATTTATATTTATAATAAAGATTAAGTGTCATTACTTTTAAGATTCTTTTAATTGTTTTTAATATATTAAGATTTATGTGTCATTACTTTTAAGATTCTTTTAATTATTTTTAATATATTAATATTTCTTTTTTTAAATGTAAAAAATAATTGAACATTTAATTATTAAGGATGCAAAAAATAAATATGTAAAGCCAAACTATTTATCTTACAACAATGTTAAATCTGATGCCTATGCCAATATCATTCACGATGGCTTTCTTTCTTCCAAATTTTTTTCTTTTTCCTTAAGTGATGCATGACAAAGAAATCAATAGTCATTTCCGAACTCCAAAATCAAACTACTTTTCATAAATCGTCAGCAATAAACAATATATAAATGAAAGCACATGAAGCCAATAGTTAGTGGACCAACCACACAAGTGGTGCAAAGGAGAGCACTTGATAGAATTTATTAAAACATACACACTGAAGAATTGGAAGTGGTAAATAATGGATAGTTTGATATTTAAAATAGAAAGAGAAATCACTAATGAATATGGAATAATTTTATTTGGCAAGTAATCATGATGGTGAGATATGCAGTGTTTTCTATAAAGAAATTTTAATATGCGAATTCTATAGTCATCAGAAATATCCCACTTGACTTATTATTCCCCACTTTTATGTTTATTTTCAACTATTACATACTTATCATTTTATAAAAGAAGTCTCTGAAATCAATATTATTAGTGCCTAGTATTTTCTTTAAATAGATTTTAATATGCAAATTCAATTGTCATCAGAAATATCTCACTTGACATATTGTTCCTCACTTTTATGTTTGTTTTCAACTTTTACATACGTCTGTTCATTTTATAAAATAAGTCTTTGAAATCAATATTACTAGTGCCAGGTATTGTATTTTTTTTGGTAATATTTGATCAATATTTTTATTGATATTCAAAAATTAAAAATATAATTGATGTTTTAAGAAGTGTTTTTTTGACCTTGTCAACAAGACTAAAAATTTATAGTATTACAAGCTCATCAGTGATTGATTTGTTTGTGAATAGATAACAAAACTTGAGTGAACATTTAGCCATGAGGATTGTTGACAATATGAAATTTCGACAACACAGTGGATTAAGTAAGAAAAGGACAAACATACTAGGGTGATGAAAAAAGAAAATGAAAATTACCAAAAAAACAAGATAGAAGCATCGGATATCAAAAAACCAGAGGAGGAATAATTCATCTAAAATGATTATAGGTTATTTTGGAGAAGCATTTTCACTGACCATATGGACTAGGGTAGCATTGATGATCGTTTCTCCATTCTAAAGTGCTACGAAATTAGATCTAAGTCTGTAGTTACGTAGCATTTTATCTTATTCAAACGAACAACAATATCATCCATATCATGTATGATGTTCCACATAATCATTTTCAGTTCCTCCTTACTAATGAAGAGTTAATAATTTTCAACCTTCTTATCTCTAAGCACCATGTGACGCAGAGGATCCATTTGTCTATGTGTAAATAGGGAATGTAGACAATACAGTCATCGCTTCCTCCATTTTCTTAGGTTTGGTACCCATTTGGTCTTCCCCACACAAAATTTAGAATCTGAGTGATACAAATTTTCACCTAACTTTCTTGCTTCCAAGGATTGAATTTCCCTTTGAACCTCCAGAGGCACTACATCGAAAAAAATTGCCACGAACTCCCACCTGACAATACATCTTTGTCTGGATGAACACGCCACAGAAGAGCCTCCCTGTCGATTAATTATTCATTGCCGTGGAGCCATAGGAATAGGGCCCCAATACCAGTCCTATAATTACCATCTACTAGGATACTAGTGGCTATGAGTACACTGGTAGTGATCCAATATATGAGGATGCTAGTGGCTATGAGTACGGGGGTAGTGACCCAATATATATTTCATCCAATAATTTGCAACAGTGGTTGCTTAGACCTACCAGGACACCCCAACATTGACTCTCTTTGAAAATGACTATGACACCATTATAACCATATTGAAAATGAGCCATTATACCAGACCCCTACAACCAAGACTGGGCAATTGAAAGATATGCCTAATGGTTCAAGAAATTGTAAATCAGCAGAAGGAAGGACCATAACCAATTCAAAAGAAGGCCCAGACGACGTGGTGTGCAGAAAACACACAGAAAACATTTGTTGTTGTAAATCCCTGTCCCCTCGACCCTTGAGTGAAAATGAAAGAAAATTAAGGATTTCCCAAGACGACCACCTCCCGTGAAAGTTCCCAACCACGGATCTTCAAGTAGCTTGGGACAAAATGAAGATGGAATGAGGGTACAACATGTAGAAATTCCTTGTAGATTCAAACTGCTAATTGTAATTTACTAAAACAATAAACTTGAGTCTACCCTACCAACTGCGGAAACAATTAAAGGATCACAAAATCATGAAGCATAAAAGAGAAAGAATTCAATCAACACATTACACAATGATTTCCTAGGGAAAGCCAAAACTAAAACCCCCTCCTATACGTATATTGCATTAGCGAAAAAACATGAGAAGATTACAATGATTTGCTAAAGCCCAAGCAACCTCTGCACTATCTCTATCTATCTCACTACTTCCTAGACAAGCCTTGGCCAATACTTAACCCATTTTATGCTTACCCAAGTCCCTACTTCCTTGCATTGTTTACTTGGGAATTATCCCCTTATTAATTGGGGAAATCCCCATCCAATACTACACAATCCATCATAAGCCTTTTTCGGACTACATGCACCACTTGTACAATTTGGATGATCATACAACTGATAGTACGTTGCCCTTGAACTCCAATATTAACTCTTTAACTCGTAAATCTTGCATTCATGAGTTATTTATGGTTGATTTATCAGTTAACTAGTTGAAAATTGAGGATGCACCCCACTTCTAGACCTCTTACTAGTTCCTCCAACAATTGGAACTTGCTTAACTAACTTTAAAGGGATGGCTTTACTTACTTCTCCCGAAGGGCTTATAGGGATGGAATTGTAGGTAAGGTAGGCAAGTATAGATGAGTTCGATAGATGAGTGAGGGTTAGGATAAACTCAACTAGGGCTCCTATAAACTAGGAACCACTCTACACGACTCAAGTTAGACCCTCAACTCGAATTAACTAAACCAACTAAGCCAAGCTAACTTATTTAACTTGTAGAAGTTGTCATGTCATGTGGAATTACAATTTTCTCCTAATTTATTTCAAGGGAAAATTAAATCAGGATTTTTCTTGTTGCCATTTTCAACACTCCCTATCAACAAGAAAGGGATTATCAGATACCCCAATCTTTCCTCTATGAAACTTGAACTTGCCTCTTGATAGTGCCTTAGTCGAGATATCTGCATCTTGTTCTTCCATAGGAATGTACTCTAGTAACATGATCTGCCTCTACATATAATCTCGTAGATGGTGGTACTAGATATCAATATGCTTAGACCAATCATGAAAAAATGGATTCTCAGAGAGTTTGATATTCCTCAGTCCTAATGATGAGTCTTGTTCTAGACTCAAAATGTAGACACGTGAAAATGAAGACTGTGGAATATCTGAATTTGAACCTCAACAACTCTAGTTGACATAGTAAATCATTGTAGGATCCTTCTGCTGACCAAATAACCCAACAAGGATCTTCCTCATCCATATAGCCTCACAAGTTGCTTGACTAGAAGCCATGTACTCTGCTTCTATTGAACTGAGTACAATTGATCTATGCTTCCTGCACTAGGAAACTATTGCTGGCTCGATGCTAAAGATTCCCCCTGATGTGCTCTTCTTGTCTAATGGATTACCCACCCAATCTGTATCAGTGGAGCCTTACAACTTCACTCCCTCTATTTGCCTATACCAAAGACCAATCTGAGTGGTGCCTCTAAGGTATCTACACACATGCTTTGTTGCCTTCCAATAGAGTTTGGTTGGCTTAACCATTGCTTGACTAATCTAGTTAACTACATAACACATGTTCAGTCGTGTGTTCACCAAATACGTGAGTGAACCCATAAGCTACCTATAGATCGTAGCTTCCACTACTTCACCTGAAGTAGCATCTTCCTTCCTCCAATTCCTTGCTAGAGGAGTATCCATGGGTTTTCCGCTCTCCATGCGAAAATTCTTCAATATCTTGTTGGCATACTTGTCCTGAGAGACAAAAAGTTCCCCATCTCCTTGCCAAATTTCCAAACCAATGAAATAATGCATGAGCCCCATGTCTTTCATCTTGAATTCTCTTGCCAAATCCTCTTTGCAAGGTTTTATCAGCGTCTCATCACTTGCTACAATTAAATCATTAACATATAATACTATAATCAATAATTTCCCTTCAACCACAATATGATAAAGGTTTGCATCTACTTCACTTTTGATGAAGCGCAACCTCGTGAAATTACTATCGATCCTAGTGTACCATGCACGGTGTGCTTGTTTTAATTCATACAATGCTCACTTGAGTCTGCACACATGCAACTCTCTGTTGAAGGTATCAAATCCTTTCGATTGCTCTATGGACACCTCTTCCTCAATCACTCCATTGAGGAAGGTTGTCTTCACATCCATCTGATGTATCTTCCATCCCATTTGCATTGAAAGCACTATAATAGATCTGATTGAAGAGCACCTTACTACTCGAGCAAAGGTCTCCTCATATTCAATTCCCTCCACCTTGGAAGACACCTTGGCCAAAAATTTGGCCTTGTGTTTCTTGACATTCCCATCTCCTCCTTGCTTCACCTTGTAGATCCACCTGGATCCTACAAATGACTTGTCCTCTGGTCTTGGGACAACTTCCAAAACATGGTTTCTAATAATGAAGTCATACTCCTCTACTATGGCATCAACCCATACTGGTTACTACACTACTTCCTCGAATGAATATGGCTCAGTCTCTACACTCTCGCTCATCAGATCCATGTAGCCATTGTACCGATCGAGTGACCTCCTTTTCTTGCATTGTGATGTAGGTGCTCCCACATTATCTCTAGCATCATGTATCAATCTATCAACTTCTTTGGTGTGCTTCCTTCCACCTCTCGATGTCTCAACATGAGTGGGTGCTTCCACTCTTTTCTCCTCTTCTTGTGGCTACTCCACAACATCCCGAGGTTCTTCCTTTGGAGCTAAAATCTCCTCAACTCCATGCAACTTAAGCTCCCTCTCGAGGGAACATATCACGGCCTTCTCTTCATCAAACTTCACATCTCTAAAAACAATTGCCATCCTGTGGGATGGAAGGTACACCTGATGGTTGTGAGGTGTCTCAGTGTACCCCACATATGTCTGACTTTGTTGTTCGTTTTATATTTTTTGTTCCATCCTTGGAAACATGATAGTAAACTGATGAACCCAAGATCCTAAAGTGTGCCACATCTAGTTTCTTACTTAAAAATATTCTTCTGGTGTACTCATCCCTAGAATCTGATGAGGACTATTTTTCTACACATATACAATTGTGTTGCATGCTTCAACCCACAAGTGCAACAATAGGCCTTGATCATGCAACATCACCTATGAAACTCCCACAATACTTCTATTCTTCCTTTTAGCAACGCCATTCTGTTGTGGGTCATGTGGTGTTATTAACTCCCGTTGAATTCCTTCTGATGCATATAAGTTCTCGAACTCATTCAACACATATTCTCCATTGTTGTCACTCTTGAGAGCCTTCACTTTCTTGCCTATCTTTCTCAACAAGTTCTTTAAATTCACAAAATTTTGAGAATTTCTAGTCTTTCTTCTACATTAAGAATATCTAGCACTTACGTGAGAAATCATCTATAAATATAACATAATACATGTGCTTTGCCATAGAGGTTGTCGAGAACGGTCCACACACATTTGAGTGAACTCTTTCAAGGACCTCTTGTGCTCGATTTTCCTTATCACATGGGGGATTCACTATGGGAGAAATACCATACCACATGCATTCATATTGGGGGATATTTATTGAGAACAAATGACATAATATATTGGGGGATATATAGGGGGTAAAGGGTTTTTATATTAGCAGGTATAAAAAATGGAGCTCAAAGTTAATGAAAAAATATAAAGGGATATAAAAAATGTTAATGAAAAAATGGATACCTACAATATCTAATGACAATAGGGTTTTTTTAAATTGGGAAGGTGTAATGCATTCATATTGGTAGGGGGTTAAATAATGTGATATTTAGAGGTATTTTCCAATATGTAGTCAAATTAAGGGTATTGTTTAATATACCACGAGCACATGTGATCTTTTGAAGGTTCATTAAGTGAATCCCCCTGTGACTTATCATGAAAGGTCACTTTGATGTACTTCCCCAATGTACACCCTTTGCCATAATTCACCGATGTCTCAGCTCTGCACCTTCTTTGCTTTCATGCTCAAAGTAGCACAACCTTCTACATCCAATTTGTAGAGTTTCTTCACCCAAACTTTAATCTGGTTCACTTGTCTCATGGCTATGTGACGAAGGAAAACCTTTCCTTTGTTAAATATCACATTGTAGCCACGATATTCCAACATATAAATTGAAACTAAATTCTTCTTCAAACCCGAAACATACATGACATATTTTAATGTGAGAGGAGAACGAAACTCCCTTTGAAAATTAACAGTACCAATGTCGGTCGCATTATACCTTCTATCATCTCCCATCTCGATGTGCATATAGATGTCCTCCTCCAAGTTGATGAAAAATTCATTGTTGTCAGTCATATGGAATGAGGCTCCACTATCCAGATACCACACGCTACCCATCACTGATGTCACCATGCATGCAATGAGGGTGAAATCCAACTCAAATTGTGAAGCAAGGGCTTCACCTACCACTCCTTCTGAGGGATTATTCTTGGCCTTCTTTTGCAAACACTTCGTGGCATAGTGTCCCAACTCATGACAGTGAAAACATTTAATCTTTGAAAATTCTATCTTGCCAGCTTGACTAGAATCTCCTTTGGATTGGGATTTCTTCCCTTTCCCTTTCTTTTCCTTTCCATCCAATGCATAGTTCTCCTCATCATCATGCTTGGATAAGGTTCTATCTTTGGTGATCCACCTTATCTCTTCTTGTACCAAGTCAAACCACAAACACTCCCACTCTCGTAGCTTCCCCCTCCCATTTACCAAATCGTGGTAGTTATGACAGCTTTTGGGAAGGACTAGAAGTGCCAAGATGACAAGATCATCTTCAACAACTTTAACACCAACACTCCTAAGCTCATCCCAAAATTTGGGTGAAATTGTTCAAGTACTATGGTAATGTGTCACCCTTTTCCATCTTGATTTTCCGAAGCTTGTCCTTCAATGCCAGCTTCATGTGGTTGTTGATATTCTAAAACAAGTCTGTCAAGGCTTTCCACATTGTATATGGAGCATCCTTCCCGTGGAGGTTCAAGACAATATGATCTCAAACTCCTTCTAGTATCACCCCCCTCACCTTTGCCACATATTTATTCTAGTCTGCCAGATCTTGAGCATCAACTGTTGGAGGCTTAGGAATATCACTGTCTATGAATTCCTTCAGCCTGTTATCTTCCAACACTGCCTCCATCCTGTCCTTCTAAGCTATGTAATTTGAGCTACCCTCAAGGGCATACTCAAGTCTTAATCCATAGAATGACATCCTGCTAACCTTGAAGAACGATACAACAAATTTGATTTACCTGCAAAGAGAAACTCATATTATTCTTTTCTATTATGATTTCCACTTTGATACATGTACAAATTCCTTGTAGATTAAAACTGCTAATTGTAATTTACTAAAACAATAGACTTGAATCTACTCTACCAAATGCAGAAACAATTAAACAATCGTGAAATCACGAAGCATAAAACATAAAGAATTCAATCAATAGATTACACAATTATTTCCCAGGGAAAGCCACAGGTAAAAACCCCTCCTATCTATATATTGCATTAGTTAGAAAATTTGAGAAGATTACAATGCTTTTCTTAAGCCCGAGTAACCTCTGCTCTTTCTCTATTTGAATTATTACTTCCTAGACAAGCCTTGGCCAATAATTAACCAATTTTTTTTCTTGCCCAAGTCCCTATTTCCTTGCATTCTTTCCTTGGGAATTAGTCCCCTATTAATTAGGGAAATCCCCATCCAATAATGTGTAATCCATCATAGGCCTTTTTCCGACTGCATGCATCACCTGTACAATTTGGATGATTATAAAAATGATAGTACACTGCCCTTGAACTCCAATATCAACTGGGTAACTCGTAGATCTTGCATGCATGAGTTATTTATGGCTGATTTATTAGTTAACTGGTTGAACATTGAGGATGCACCCCACTGCTAGACGTCCTACTAGTTCCTCCAACAATGGGAACTAATTTAACTGATTTTAACTCAGATAAATTGAATTAATTAATTACAACTCAAAATTAAACTCAACCAGGGCTCCAGTCA